>JAOTAV010059646.1:0-14966 GCA_026546445.1 Cyclargus thomasi
CCAACCCCCCCCCCCCCCCCCCCCCCCCTCACCCCCCGCCCACCCCCCCCCCCCCGCGCACCCCCCCGCCCCCCCGCGCGGGGGGGGGGCCCCGAGGGGTCGGCGCTTTTAGGGGGGCAGCAAAATTAATAAAATAAAATATTATAATATTTGACTATTTAATACATAAATATAACTATAAATTTAGAGCCATTTCAAAAAGCACGGAACTTATTATAACAAGATTATTTTTTCACTACTTGTAATGATACGTTAATACCGTACTAAATGACAGTAGGTACTTATCTGCACTTGCAGAAAAACATCCTACAAAATGATAAAAAATAACGCTCACGCGAAATTGAAATAATTAAGGGGGCGGCAAAGTTCGCTACGCCACTGTTAAAATGTTTGTGGTATTTAATTTGCTAAACCTTAATATGTTTAGTATCTGAGTCTGAAAGGCATCAGAATTTTTCTGCTCAGAAATTTGTATAATGCGCGGCCGGGCTTGAAGGTCATTGGGCAAAAGTATATAATCACTTATCACTTATACTAACTACAAAAAATATATATACGCTAATCATTATACCGTGAATTGGGTTATTATCACGACTGCACGATCTTTCGCGCCTAATGGACAGGCAATTTCCAAAAAATATCTAAGATTAGATGTCTATCTCCTGTATCGTATACTTATTAATAACTAATATTGTAAACAATATTTTTAGATACGAACGAGCCTATTCATAAAAATGATTATTGAGATCTTCGGTCAGGTATTTACTTGGCTTACTCTGATGGATTAGGTTATTCTTCGATCAGTTACCCAAGTCTTTTTTTTAGACCGGCTACACATTATCCGAATTTCTGATCAGAAAAATACTATATCTAATTACTTACTTAGTAATTAGAAATAGTATTTTTACTTGCAAGTTGAGGTTAATTTTCCCGAAATATTGCTAAAAATCTTAATTTACTAAACTTGAAGCTATGGATTTCAAAGTAAAGCCTGATTCTATTAAATATTAAAAACATATTATCGGAAATTTTCGATTGTATCGTTGACCACAACAATTTTTTTATGATGATATTTTTGGGGGCAAGCAAGCAGACAAGCCACCTAATGAAAAGCAACTGCCGTCGGCCGTCGCCCATGGACAGTCGCGACATCCGAAGAGTCACAAGTGAGATGCCGGCCTTGTTTATGAGGGAATAGGGAATAGGAATATTGAATTGGATTAGGGAAGTTTGATCCACCAGTAAACACACACACGTTCTTCTCGCCAGGCCGCGTTCCCGAATCGGTGGTAGGCACCGTAGTCTCGTCTCTCGACGTTCAGAAAGTGTACTTAAAGTACTCTTCAAATAAAAAGATTTTGATTTTTGACCGAACGAAACCTGTGAGGCCGTGGCATTACTACAGTCGAGCCGGCCCCTTCGTGCCGAAGCATGGCTCTCCCACGGCAATGAGCATCCGTATTATGTACTTGAGATCGGAAAATGTCTCATACATGCCTCCACTCGGTTTCGAACCTGCACCCTCAGGTCCACCAAAGGACTTACCCGCTAGGCTACGGACGCTCTTATAATAATAGAACATGAACAGAGTGCGCACCGGCATGGGCGGGGTGTCTCAATTCGTTCTGATCAGGGGACCTAAAAAGGTCGTTATAGCAATTGCAAAGGAATTGCTCTACAGTTCGTTTGGGTACATTTTATTAAAAAAAATTTTTAACAAAATGTTAAAAGTTTTGATTTGAAAATAGTTATTTCAAAATCATTTTAAATCGATTGTGAAATCATTGTTTTGAAAAATTAGTAGTTATTCACAAGAAAAAAGACAAAACGAATTGCTCTAAGCATTATTGCGAAGTGACCTTCTTAGAGCGGCAGAATTCGGATAATGAGCGGCCAAACTCAATGTTTTATCGTTACTATAGATATAGTGACCTATACCTACCTACAAATTAAGGAAGTTATTATCAGCCCTATCTGGAATATTCCAATTTTTATGCCGATTTCCACGAACCACCTTCCAACACAGACTTATTTACAACAATTATAATTATTCCATGACCAATGTACATATTTAGAACGGCATTAGGATTTGGGATATATGTGACAATAATAATAATAACCCCCACAACGGTTTCGGTGACGGTGGCCGGTTTCATAGAAACCGGACCTGTTACGCTAGAGTAACTTTATAGTGCCCATGTGTGTGCGCAGGCACAGGAGCACTCTGTCTTCCGACACTCTCATAACCCGGTGAACCGACTTTACATGCCCATCCGACGTATGGATCATCTCAGTTGTCAGACAATCAGGTGATCAGCCTACATTGTCCTAACCAAACTTGGAAAGAACATGTTTCCAACGCGAGAATGGAACCCACGACCTCCGGGTTAAGAGCCGAGCTCTGTACCAGGTGATGAGCGTTATAGTAAGAACTCTCGAAATATAGTCGTAGTTGGATGGTGAGCGACGGTGTGGAACTATCAGAGCAGTGCCCTTAATGTGGAAAATTACAACGTACCGAAAGTAACAGTTCAGAAATATTCAGACTCTACCTACATCAACGATTCTGAGTAATCCGAGTGCCGAGTCCAAGTTTTTTTTTTTTTTTACCATTTATTTTGGATTTGTACAGCGCCAACTAGCAATGCTCACGGTCACATGTACAAATTTCATTCAAAACGCGTTTACAGTCGAATGTGTAAAAACTCGTACTCGGCACTCAGGAAAGCGAAATGTTTACGTAAACTTTAACGCAAACAACGGAAATGATAATACATATGATAATCAAAATACTAATAAGCAAGCTCGCTATCTTTGACTAATTGGGCGGTTGCTATAAATAGCGTACCTAAGTGACATTGTAATTTATGAGCAACTAAAGTATTTTCGTTGTATCTTTTGACGGCCGACCTAAAATCCTTCTGATTTTGTATCGATATCCGGAAAGCGAATATTAGCTATGAATATACGATTGAGTGCAGCCATCTAAACAGATTTTCAAACTTCTTATAACACTAGTTGTTGCCCGCGACTACGTCCGCGTGATACCTGATAAATTATACCGTTTTTAATTTTTAATTACTGTTCGGCTATAGGTCGTAGCGTTTAGTGATGTTTTATATGCCTTCCTCGATAAATAGACTAACCAACACGTAAAGATTTTTTCAATTCTGTAGAGCAGTTCCTGGGACGATCGCGTTTAACAGACAAAAAAAACAAACTCTTCAGCTTTATTTTTTTAATAAAGGTTAATAGGATATTTAATAACCTCAATAATAAAGATCTTGTGTGCGTGTGTTTGTCACTCAAACCCCGCAAACGACTGGCAGATCTTGATGAATTTTTTGTAATTTAAATTCTTCATGGGGATTTGAGAATGGTAAATATGAATCTAAGCTTTAGATTCATAAACCAGGACCGACAGGGCACCATCTGTCAGATCCGCTAGTTAATTACAATAATTGGTAATAATACGATTAAAAGAAGAATTTGTACTTAAACATGTATATTTGTCTAATATTTGGCGAGTTCAGCGGCCATGTCTGCGAAGTGTTTGGTGTCGATGTTGTACTTCTTGCGGAGCTCCACCAGCGCCTCCGGGAACTTGACGATGGCCACCTTTAGCACCTCCTCTAGCTTGTGCTTCTGCAGCGGGCTACAGTTCTTACACGTGTTGGCCACCGCCTCAACTATGTGCTCTGCAAGTTTTAAAAGTTGGCATACTGTAATGTGCTATATTGTACGTATAGATATATTGTCAGAACACGGGGTGTTCTCCGTTCTATACGTCTTTATAATAAAATTGTGATCTATTTTCACGCTACGCTGACCATATTTTGTTGAAATTAAGTCTGGACTTTAGAGATACTTTGAGCCCCGGGGTACCAATTTTGACGCAAGTTGCGGCCGTCCTCTAGTAATCCTAAAAAAAGGGGATGCTCAATAAATCTTTAACAAGACACAAGACTTACTTTTGTATCCCATCATCTGATCAGTGCAAGGTCCCTTATCTAAGTAGCAGTCGATGTAGGAGCGAAGCTGCGCGGGGTCCTTAACCAAGTGGTCCACGTCGATTTTGTCATCGACGTCCGTGTAGTACCCGAACACTACCGCCGCGCACACGGCTAGTACTAATATTTTAATCATCTCGAATTTTCTGGAAATATGTTTGATGGGTTATGTTTAGCTATTGGCATTTTTTTATAGGTGTGAGGTATAAATATACTCTAAGAGTCTAGCTCTAGAGTATAAAAAGAGGTAACAGATTTTGAACTATTCAAAGTCTAAAATGTGTATCTCACCATAGACCAATTATTTATAATTCCTCTATGATCTTACCTAGGTACAAAAAGATCATACTTAGGCATGATAGTCACTTATATTCAATAGTCCATATAAGTCATTACTCAGCACCGATCCTTCTCCCATCCCTAGAAACTTACTAGGCTCAGAATTCTAATTAATAAAACTTCTCACTTTGAAAAAGTCCAACTAAAATCATTATTTACCTGTTCAGTCGAACTCTATATTCACTACTCAACCTCACTTCAGTAGGTATAGCACTCAATTATATTTCTAGAAAAATCCGCGACGTCTAATTTTCAATGGTTTCAGTTTGCCAGTAAGGTAAGAACAATGTTGCTTACCGCTTTTATAAGGCAATAATTTTCTTAGTTAATTAAAATAATTAATGGTATATATTCTCGGAATAAATTTTGCTTTTCAGTGTCAAATTTAGCACGACCGCGTCTTATACAAGTAAAGAACCATGATACTTCGTATGAGTAAGAATGACAGCCTCTTTATATCGTACATTTATTAATTTTTTTCTAAGTTTAATACTCTGGCAAAATGTCTACTAATAAAAAAGTAATCTCTCAGGGATAAACGCTGGGTGTATTTTATAATGATTCCGAGATACGTTAGAACCTAGTATAGTAATTCTAATATTATGTAAATTTAAATCTTGACAATTGATAACAATATTGATTCTTCTTTTTTCGAATAAGTATATAAAATTTTAAATAAACATCCAACAAGTTTAAGATTAACTAAGCCTCGCTAGTCCAGGACCAATTTAATGCAAGGTGTGTTCTATATCACATGCATATTGCGGTCTGTTTTAATGAAGGTAACTATATTAATTTGCATGTAAATTAAATCAAACATTAACGTAAACATACCTACAACTAGATTCGCTCATTGTTCTTTTAATATTATACTTTCGTCACTTATCAAAATTTCAGTCGGATTATTTACGGGGAAAAGTATTAAAATAGCTGTGATTGTTCAGAACATTTATTAAATACACCACACGGTAATGTTTACTTGGTAATACATTGCTCAAAGCGTTTAAAATGTGCAACATCTAGGTATATAATTTAAGAGTTTTAGCAGAAATTTTACACTTAGTACGCAACTTATTACTAATATATATGTACTTATAGTACCTACGTTTTCCCTAGCTACCTTAAGATCTTGCTATAACAGAAATATTGCAGTAAGATTAAGTTAAATTAGAAAGTCATTCCAATGTAAAATTAGACTCCAAATCAAACGCCCACACATTCGCAATATCAGGTTTTTTTTAATGAAAATAGCATCGAAAGATTGCAGATTTTTTTCGATTTTCATTACATTTAAAAAAGACCTTTATGAATGAAAACAGCATCTTAAAATCATGCTTTTAGTATTAAGCGCTGCCTTAGTATTAAGGCCTAAGAGGCAACGTTTTAAATTATCTTTAAATTACCTCTAGTGTTTATGCTAATTTTTAATGTCTTTGAAAAAATCAGCTGCGACCAAATTTCATTATTCAGGTTTATCAAGTATGACATTATTGATTTTACTTTTGCAAGGATTGAACTTTTAAAAAGACATACTTATATTACGGAGACTCATAGGCGTATATATAGGAGGTCGCAGTGGTCCGGACTCCCTCCATTTCTATCCGTCTTACTTGCGAAAACGATAAGATAAGACATAAGTGTAAGCAACGGACAGCTAACAATTTAAAAACTGTCGGTTTTTTCCATAAATTGAGTTCTTCGCATCAGAAAAACTATTTCAAATCCGAAAAATTAAAATCCTGTGTATATTGAGATACATTAGCGAGATGATCAAGTAAGCTTCAGGGCTTGGTAAAATTTTAAGTGAAAAATGAATGATTCCTCCGATGATCTAAAAAGTTAGTTATCTGGTTCTTAAGCTTATATCTTCAATTATCAAAACCACACTTATATTGCGAGTGTCTATATAGAGGGCGACGGTAGTTGCTTTCCATCAGCTAACCCTTTTATTCGTTTTCCCCCTTATCATATAAAAAAAAAACACATGAACTATTTGATGCTGTGGAACCCTTCATGGGCGAGTCTAACTCGCACTTGGCCACTTTTTATTTGGGACCCCTGTCTTATAAAGGCAGCCTCAATTCAATTACCGCATCTTGGTAACCGATGTAGTACAGTTTATTTAATAGTTTACGGTGCACACGAAATGTTTACAATATTACACGGAGAGACGACACAAATAATCTGCTTATTTCTAAAAGAAATCTCTTCCAGCAGCACTACGAAGAGAGATAGTACTATATACAGCAGAGAGACGTGCACACAGAATACTTTACAATATTATCATGTATTATGTACTTAATACATTTTGGAGTGCAATAACAATTTTCTGTTTTTCGAATTATAAGATAAGCTTGATAATTTATAATCGTAAAATTAACGACATACATAAATATAATTAAATTTTTTCACAATTTGCATATTTCCATACTACAAAGGAGTATTTATTATATTTTAAACAAGGTTATTTAGATTCAGGAAATATCACGAACGAATCTAATAAATTAGCTATGTCGTTGTGACCAACTAATTGGATTTGCTAGTCAACTATATGCCTATAGGCTTCTAAAACCGATATTAAATTATTTTTATTTCAATATTGTATTCTTCCAAATATTGAAAAACTCTAGATAAGTAGGTAATACAGTAATTGGTCTACGGTAATACCTACTGGTATATGATATAGGTCTGGTCCTTCGAGCATGATCAAGACGAACAAGTGCTTTTAAAAAAAAGATGAAAGAAGTCTTTTAAGAGCTGAGAATAAGTTGCAAGTTTTCGTCGAAAGAATAACATGGACGGAGTACTTTCTAGAGTAATTTAGCAGTTCTCGGTTCTTATAAGACAATATTTGGTTTCAACAATACTAATAAGCGGCCTAGGCATATAGATGGCTACCCAATTCGAAAAGATGGCTGACACACATTTTAAGTACTATTGTATACTAGCTATTGCTCGCGGCTTCGCTCGAGGTAACCGGTATTTTCATACAAACTTTCATCCCCTATTTAACCCCTTTTAGGGTAGAATTTATCAAAATCCTTTCTAAGCAAGTCTCTACGTTATAACTTCTACCCGCATGCCAAATTTCAGCCCAACCGTCTAGCGTCTTGGGCTGTGCGCTAATAGATCACTATGTCAGTCACTCACTCATCTTTGACTTTTATATATTTAGGTAAGCTTATAAATATTATATGCCAAAAAAATGCTCTAGGGTGCCAGATACAGCACGTATATCCTAATTGCTAATACACAAAGACACTACACTTAATATTTTAACTTCATGCGGCGTATTATTAGAATAAATAAGAGGTTATTACTTACAACATTAAAAGCATTCTTGTAATATTTTTGACACTGTGTGTGTGTCGTTAGAATACTTTATATCTGTTGTACATATTCCTTTACATTTATATTCTACGCATTATTAAACGTGACTTCAAATTATTTTATAACTTACTGTATTAAATACTTGAAATATTCTTTAAGATAACTATAATTTATAGTAAGATCTACTCTGCAAAACATTGAAATGTATTTAATAATTTACAAAAGTCACCTTCTTATACTTTGCATATTTTTAAAATGTTAAATAGAATTAGTTCTAATTAAAGAGAATACATGGAAATCGGTATTTATTTTACACTACGATAAAGGATTTTTATATGTATATTTATATAATATTTTCTTATAGTAAATTTTCCCTCGATCGTGGAATATGGAACGCTAAAATATTGGCCCTTAGCCCCTGCCTCATACAACTAACTTATGCCTAATATTATATCTAGGATCATTCTTCTTTTTAACCTACAATAGTTTCGTGTTCTTCAGCATAAGATATTTCTTGACCAATGTATTAATTCTCCATTTTATATTTAATATTCCATTTAATATTTATTCTTTATTTTCAAATCAATAATGCTGCTTGTTTTGTAACGATTTTTTAGAAGACACCGTCACACGGTATCCTTTTTGGGAGATATAATTGTGGCTTACCACTTCGTCATAAGTTATTATATAATTATTGACAAATAAACAATTATAAAAAAATTACTGGCTACAGATAGTAAACAATTATTTAGTATTAATAAAATATTTAGTATAAATACAAGACCCTTGACGACGTAAATCTAATTATAAATAACTTGTAATCCTTACTTCAATACGACTGCAAAACGTGACAAGAGAGAGACTTTTGTAGGTTAATGAGAAGAACGACAAACACCTTAAATATAAGAATCTATATTTCTTACGATATACGACTAGAAATTTAATCAGTGTCAGTACCAAAACGTGACATTGTAAGAGTCGTTATAGAATTTAATAGAAAGGATCTTTCCACATATCAAACAACTATAAGGAACGAGCACGACGGCGCCTGCTGGGACGCATCGCAACTTTCATTTTAAATTTACGACTGTTCGCGCTCTTTGTATGAAATATGCGACGCACCCCGGCACCGCTCGGCGACAGTAAACATTAACACTAGGAAGAGATAATTACGCAGTGCCATCGAGCATAGAACCAAAAGAGCGGAAATGTTATTAGTTTTGATCGGAAATATCTCCGCCCAAAGCCACTGCGCTTCGATTGGTCAGAAGTATCGGAGTACGTACACACAGGTCTCTTATAATATATTATATATTATTAATCGCTTACAGATTACAGTCTATCCACAACTTTATCTGACAGATGTTGTATGAAGAATTAGTCAAAAAAGTTGTGGATAGCCTAACAGAAACTTTATAAGTAAGCGATGAAACAGGCCCTAAACAAACTAACCTTGTAATTCACATTAGTCGTACTGACACATTATTTGTGTAACAAGAGTAGGTTAATACTTTACGGATATCAAAATAAGTCAGTGAAAGAAATAAAACAACTGTGTTTAATCTATTTTAAGTAGACATAAATTTATGTAAGATACATCGAGGATATAAACAACAGAAAAGTAATGTGAGCCATCCGTGTCAGAAACTTATCAGTGTTTTGGCACTGATTAATTAACCGCCAACCAACTAACGCTCGCACTAAAACAGTACGCACCAATAAGAGACCTGTGTGTACGTATTTGTTGAAATAATAAAATTTGACTTTATCGATTCATACAACATGATACAACACTATTGGAGAATGTGTCACATCCCTTTTGTAATAGACAATATCTGTACTCTGTGGAATCTCGTTCGCTATTAAACTACGTTATAAATTTCTTTGAACGCTTAATTACTAAATACAGTACAGTACAGTACTCAGATACTTCCGACTAATCAGAGAGCAGTGGCTTTGGGCGGATTTTTTTTCGCTCTTTTGGTTCTACGCTCGACGGTAAGATATGAGATTTAAGATGAGTTAAAACTTTAGCTAATTATTTGCTACAAATCAATTCATTAGCAAATTATACTTATGAAAGAGTCATAATTATCAAATCATGACTCTTTCACAACTGGGATAAAAGTTAGACCACAAATAGACATTCACAACTAGTCTGTTTAAAATCTTTATAAACGTAGTGTGTAAAATTGTATGATACAGCTTCTGTGAGACTGGTGTATTACCTAATAATATAATAATTAGTATATAAGATAAACCTTTTATGAATTATTAACCAGCGGCTCTAGCATGGCCACCGAGAAAGTATTTCTTTCTACAGCAATATAGACAAAGTGACGGATGCACAAATGAAATCTGTCAGTTTATCCAAACTATCTGTCAGTTTGATTTTATTTTCGTATGTCTACTGACGCTATGCTAGCCCTACTAGTAACTAGTAGCGAGTCAAAGCTTTGTCGATGCATAAAACTTAAGTATTTTATACACACCTATAAATTTTTTAAACAGTATTTCATAATAATCTGTAATAATATCATTAAAAATTATGGTGCATCCACAAAAGTACGTCTAAAATCTCTAGATAATGTTTACACTACATACGTTAAGCTTCGCTCACATCGCGGCCCGCCTCACTGCGTTTCGTCAAAATGTGTTCAAAGCTTAACAAAACGTAGTTTTTAATATTTGCTATGCTTAAAAAAAGATTTACTACATTAACTTCATGTAGTCTACATTCAACTTGTGACTAAAATTGTAACATGTCAAAAGAAGGGTAACCTTAAACGTACGTATTGAAAAAAAAAACGATCAGTACGCAACATGGTCTGCCTAGCTATTATGGTATCTAAGTATACATTGAGAAAAGACATTCAATCTTTGAAAAAAGCGACGTAAATGTTTATATCAGGGATTCACTATAACCACCTATAACACTGCACCGGGTACCTCTACAGTCCTGATATTTGGAGCCCGGTACCGCCAACTCGATGTGGTCCCTGGTACCGCCTACTCGTGTTCTGGCGGAGAGGGGGGAGAGGGGGGAGTGGGCGGTGTGGGTGTGGCGGCGGAGGGGGCGGCGTCGGAGCTCGCATCGCTGGAGTCGCCCGCGCCGCCGGCGCCCCACTATGGAACTGTTAAAAACAATAATATGGAGACATATTAATTACGATCATTTTCAAAAGTTTATGCGCAAAATTTCCATTACGAGCGGCGTTATCCATTACCATGTCCATTACCATATGGCGAACTATATCTGTATAAATACTCAGTGATCTAGGGACATGAAAAGCCACTTAACAATGTTGCTAAGAGCAATTTCTTTTGTTATTTCTATCGCAGATATATCTACTTGTTTTGCAAAACAATAATTTAACATAAATTAATTTGGAAGTAAATATTTTTTATCAAAACTTTATTCGAATTTTTATAATTACACAAATAAATTTACAAAAATTAATTGCAGAGCAATTCCTTTGCAACATTGCCATAACGACCTTTTTAGGTTCTAATTTATTCAGTATTCACTATCCAGTACACAGTATTCCGTATTCAGTACTCAGAGGTCAGTACTGACAACTCAGTACTAAGCCCTTTATAGTCAGCTAGATGACGCTCTGTTGCTTCGAAATTCGTTTATCGCATGGGTCTCGTGCATTTTTTCACAATAAAAAGTATCCTATGCCCTTCCCCGCGACTAGTATATTCATACCAAATTTCAGCAAAGGCGGTTTAGCTTTCTCATACTTCCATACTAATATTATAAATGCGAAAGTGTGTCTGTGTGTCTGTCCGACTGTTCTTCTCCTCTTCACATCCAAATCGCTAAAACGAGATACTTTAAGTCCCGGGGAAGGATACTTTTTATCAAGGAAAACGTACGGTTTCCGCGATATAAAGTAATTTTGGCACAACGGATTTGCTGGCATCATCTCGTTTATTAGCATAAACAAATTATTTTTTATACCTACAGATCCATACAAAATTTCGTATACGGGAAAAACCTCATAGGTCTAGATGGCGCTAAGGTCGTCAATAGGCTACTTGACTCATATTGAATTTCAATAAACAAATGCATATTTATAGTGGAACTCGGCCAACAAAATCGTATTTCAAACTAATCATAAAATAAAAGCTTATGATTGATAAATAAAGTCGAATTGAAAATATTATTAATATGTACTGCTTTTAAGATACTTCCGATTATAATGTGACGTCATGTCAGAAGTAGTTTAATGTCTTTTTATTTAAAAAATATTGAAAACATGATGAACATTAAATTAATGAATAAATTAGCATTAAATCATTTGAAATATTACAGAAGCTATAAAAAAGTAATAATTTATTCTTCAATCACAGACTTCAATTTAGCATAAGGATCTCGTTACCAGGCCATTAAATTTTCCTAAAAAAACACACAGACGTCATAAATAGTATTTCGTGTATGATTATCGTGTCATGTCAAAATTAAAAATATGCAATTTTGGTATTCCTCGGTCCTCCTGCATATCAACTATAACTTAGAGAATTTTAATGCTTTTATGTCTACGCGTCTTTTGTAAAAACATTTTAAAGTAATCTGCTAACGTATTTATATAATATAGATTTAGTATATAATATGTATGTTGAGTACCTGTAAGCAGGTGCTCCCTGAGTGTGGCGATCTCCCGCTCGATGTTCTCGCGCGCGGCCGCCTCAAAGCACTCGAACTCGGGCGTGTGGTAGATCTTGGGGATCTGCGAGAACTGGTTCAGCACCTGGAATTAAGTTTGTAATGTTTAAGTAACTAGACTGATGAATATAACAGAGTTTATTTTATTCCGTAAAGGAGAAAGAGGGGGAACTTTCAAATTTTATTTTAAACTAGCTGTACCCCGCGGGCTGTGTCACGTCAAACGGGAACGGGATAAAAAGTATCTTATGTTCCTAGTTCCTACTAGTCTTACTACCTTCATACCAATTTTCAGCGAAATCGGTTAAGCCGGTTTTGAGTTATAAATATACAAAGTAATTTTCTTTTATATATGCAGCTGTTGTACGCGACTTCGTTTGCGTGATAACTTTCTTCTTGCATTTTTTCCAGTTTTTTTTTTTGCTACAAACCTCACAGAACCCAAGACCTTTCCAACGAATGCAAAACCGTGGAAATCGGTTCGTGTGTTCCCCGACCCGAGAGAAAACCCGACTTATTTTATATCATAGATAGATGGCATTTTAAACAATCTCAATGATTTATAGTCTGATGTAGCTTGAAATGTTCAAATTAAATGGACTAGAAGTTTAATTAAACACACTCTGTGACTCTCTTGTCTTGATTACAAATTTTAAATTCAAATAACTTTCTGTCCATCAATCTTAATATGTGTAGCTGTAAAATTGTTAAATATATTTCCGTTGTCTGGTACCTGTAACACAAGTCCCTCGGGTACTTAGCATAGGGCCAGACATCCATGGATATTATTAGTACTAGCAAAAAAGCGCAGTTTTACGAGGAATTGCGAGATAATAAATACATATGATATTATATATATTTAATTTTCCAGCGTATTCCGTAACGGTAACATTTTTGTTTATATATTTATGTATATATCCAAAACCGTACAATTAATTATACGGTTTTGGATATATAATGTTATTTGGATACTCAGTAGTTAAATCGTTTTGTTTATATTAACAGTTGCACATATTAACTCATAGATGGTGTTGGTAGTACTAATTACTTCTTTTTGTATTGTTATTATTGATATATATTTATACTATTTTATTTCTAAACACATCTAGATGTACATACAAATTACTATGCTGAGCCGTAAGCTCTTAAAGTTTTTCGATAAAGTGTACCACAAATATGTACAGAGAGTGTGATATAGAGGGCTCGCTTCACCCGCCCAATTAATTTCGAAAAAACTTTACCTTAACGCGCAGCTCCACGTAGTGTTGTCGCGCCATGCCCGTATACTCTGCCCGGACGAGCTTGGCGTGCGCGTCGTACTCCTCGCGGCTGGCGGCGAGCACGGCCAGCTCGCAGTCCCCAAACAGCTGCAGGTCTCGGAGCGCCGCACCGCCGCCCCGCGCCCCGCAACCCCCGCACCATGCCTCGTCGTCCGTCAACAGCGACAGGATGTACGATATCAGCTCTTGCTGGAAACATTATTAAAGACAGAAGTGGGTACTTGTTTGGGGATATATTTTTTTTGCCAAAACTTCTGAATTTTATAGTAAGAAAAATTATTAAAAATTAATTCCCATAATAATTTTGTTCTACGCTATATATAAGCATACATGCTTAATGCTTATTATTAAGTATAAGGCCCAGTTTATGTCAGTGGGTTTTAAGAGTTTAACATAGCTATTCCTTACCGACTGTGGATGAACATGTAGTAAGTCAGTAAGGAGCCTAACAGTAAGCTCAGAGGGTGTGTGACGCAGCACTATGGCTAGCTTAAAGGCTGCTGGGTGTTCAACATCAGTTATTCCTTTTGTTAATAGATTCTGCCATATGCCAGCCTGAAATAATAATTTTATTACATTGCTATAAACTATCAACACAGCAGACTACAAGAAAAATGAAAGTGCAATTTTATTAATAAACTAGATGACGCCGAAACTCTGTTGCAACAAAATTCGTTCAATGTTACAAACTAGGAATAAAAAGTACCCTATGTCATTCCCCAAGACTTAAAGTATTGCCATACAAAATTTCAGCAAATTTGGTTCAGCGGTTTAGACATGAAGAGGTGTCAGACAAACACACTTCCACATTTATATTATTAACTGAATGGAAGTATAGATCCTTTAACTATGAAAATAAATGCCTAGATAAGTAATCCTGTGACACTTCGAGACAACAAAAACAATAGCATCTTATGAAAGGTACATAATTTGTTCTCTCTTTATTATATCTAACCTGATAAGAAACACAATTCCTCAATGAATGCCACAGTGTGTCAGCGGGAGAAGCACCCACAACCTGCTGCCAGGCTTCCTCCGAGTTCGGAGCTGCCAGTGAACTGCATGCACTGCGCCACATACGAGACGCTGCACACCCATCTCGCTCACCAGACACTACATAAATTGTTTACATATATATACACAGAAAGAAAGATGACACAACATGAATTAACCCTTTATGTACGGGTGCCATCTATTGTTTATTTGGCATGGGTATCCCTTAATTCGGGTGGCAACTATTGTTGATTTGAGAAAGGGTCCCTTTTAGCCCCTGTATTTTAAAAATTATAACTTACTCATTTGAATTAAAGATTCGTATTTAAAGTCGATAAAACA
>JAOTAV010059667.1:0-14962 GCA_026546445.1 Cyclargus thomasi
GCAGTTTCAGTGTGATATAAATTTGAACTTTATTTTCGTTACTATAATACTTATTATCGACCATCGCGGGTGGGCTCAAGTAGACGCGCGGATTCCCGCGACTACTCGAGAAGTCGCTGGACTCCGCGCTCCGTTGCTCATCACGGGACTTTGCGCTTCGTTGCTCGTTGACGGGACTCAGCGCTTCGTTGCCCTTCGCCGCTCTTTCGGTGTGAGTTGAGCCTTAATGTTGCTGTCTTGAATCACACCTGGTTGTTTAATCATTACCTACCGCTTAGAGTCTTAGGAAACTCGTGTTGTAAGCTAGCGACAACAAGTATGCATCAAGCGTTCGTCACCAGATTTCCTGCTGTGAAACACCTGTTGCTTGTCACGTAAAACACAATCGTCCAGTCAGCAAAACATCTGTAACAATAATAATGAATTCCAAAAGACAATAACTGTACCGTTTCTCGTTGTTGTTCGTTTTTATCTTCTTGGCTGACGGTGACCGAGCCGCATCGCGTTTTCGTGCAGATGACACGCGCCTGCAATATAAGATGAATTTTGTACATCAAAATATTATGTCAAGGATAATATAAAAATTACAGATGATAAAAAAATAACAACACAAAATCTATTTACGAAAAATTATGCTTGATAAGTTTAAAGCCATTAACGGTGGGTATTTGTTATTATAATTTTTTTAATAGTCAAAAGTTTTATAGTCTAAAAACAAGTGTTTTTTTCAATTCACTGAATAGTTTTTAAGTACCAAATAAAGTTTCTTCGCTTGTCACAAGACTACATCCTTACCGAGTTAAATGCGTGTCCAAGGGGTCTTCTTGCTTTTCGTTGCCTTTTAGGTTCAGGTCTTCAGTTTCATTGAACTCTGCCTCCGGCCACATATCCACCTCTTCCTTCACCTCTATCATAGTGACGTCATCGCTGTGCGTCCACTCGTAGCTAACGTCACTCATGTACGTAGCCTCGAGCGTCGAATTCAGTCCGTTTTCCAATCTGTTTATAGATCGGACATCATCCATGGATAGCTGAAATCAAATGCTGTTTTACGCTTTAGCTCGCCACTACCTGGTTATTGATAAACTATTTTTTGTCTTGTACATCACAAACATGTATGATGTAGCTAACGAATTATTTAAATTTAAACAAAAGGAAATAGAAAGGAAAACAAACAACACAAGGTGTTGTTGAAAACGATACACCAACACTTTGAATAGTTATAAAATATAACACAGTATGTAATTATACTTTGTTTCTAATATGTTACTTGTCACATTATTGTTGTATTGTACTCACAGTCGCCTCTTTCTTCACATTTTTCAGTAAAAGATTATATGATCTAAGTGCTTTCTCCCTGAAATTGTTAGCATTTTGTAACCTTGCGATGCACTCCCAACACAGCATTTTTGGTAAATTGTCTTCTTGACTGAACTGTAATGATAAATAACTCTGGTAAAACAAACTTGACTGATATTTTAAATATGAAGAATTTGGTATATAGATAGGAAATAAGCCAACATGAATTGCAAGAGTGTAAGCCTTAAAATGATGAATTTGTAATTTTAAGTTATATGTTCTATAATAAATTAATTATTACCATATCACTTACCACCACACCAGTTAAGTTTTGATAGTATTGCTTAAGTTTACAGAGTCCAATGTTAAACATCTTCCCCTCAACTGCCAAGCAAGTGCGACAGACCTATTAATTATAATCAGCAATGTACATTTTCTAAATATTTTCCTGCAAACCCATGTAGTACAATTTTAGAACTTACATTGTCAGGTTCTTTTGAATTCCATTGGTGCAGAAAAAATTTTGCATCTAAAAATAAAGTTTTAATTAAAATACAAATTATGTGGAGTATCAATAAATCTAGAAAAAGCTTCTTTTCTGAGCTAAAAAAATCAAGCTGCTTTAGATAATATGAAATTCATATACATACCTTTATTGTTAAAAATCATATTGTTATGGTCCAATGACGAGATCTCATTGTTTTTCGCAACTAAAGAGCTCACTTTTTGCATTATGTCTTTGTCACAACTACTTTTTATACTTACATAATTTTTATCAGAAATGTTATCAAGTGGTGAAATTTTGTTACCAGTAGTCTCGTTGAAATGGTAAGGTAAAACTGATGTGCTTGGTTCTGCAGTCACATTAAACTTTTTGAAAATGATCTCAGTCAATGTTGGTGATAAAAACAATGATTGTCTTGGTATAGACTTTTTCTGCAATCTTTTGAAGCCACCTTTTGTAAAGTAATAATCACTCTCTTTAAAGTGTATGGAACATATAACAGTACTTTTTGACGGTTTCCAGCTACTATCTTCTCGACTGAGTCTCACAATAGATGTCCATTGTTCACATATATCAGGATCAGCAGGAAATCTGAACAAAGGAGATTATTACACTTTTAAATTCTTTTATTTTTTTTATATTAAATATTGCGTTAAAGACAAACTATGGCCCAGTTAAATTTAATTCAGTACAGTAGCAAGTTAACAAAACTGTCAGCTAAAAATTATGTAGTAAGTGTTAAGTGACATTCAAACATAGGCAAGTTAAGTAATCATAAGTTTCTGGTTCAATAACAAGATAAGTCTCCATAAATTGCCCAATTACTGCCTACAAACTATATAAATTTAATATTTTACTCAACTAAAAACCTATTGTATTAAAATTTTTGATAAATTAAATTTTATAATGTGAATTGTACTAAACTCAGACATCTACATGCTGGTGAGTTAAGTTGGTGGGGTGCGGGAGACGTGAGAACTATGCACTTAACTTGCCAAATAATAGGATGCATTCTATTCAAGCCAACTTAATTTACAACTTAACTGGATTTTACCGTTCAAACGTCAAAAATAATTAAACTCGCCAATCGCGCAACTTAACTCACAACTTAATTAAATCAAGTGTAAATTGGCCTTAAGATCATAGGATATACCAAAGCATTTTGTTTGCTTTAGCAGCAGTAATTCAATTTGGTCATGAAACTTAAGAAATGATCGGATGGGACACTTACTGATGATATGTGATACCAGTGCCCTTCTTAAGTATATTTTTACACAGTTTTATGGCGCAAGCTGGCATTTTTCTTGATATCAGAAACTCATCTGAAAAATCAAGAAATAAGTCTGATATACACCTTCTAATATCTAGTCTTTGATTATTTCAAGTATGCTGGCACTGATGCAGCCTCGACAGCAAACCAATATCAAACATTTTGGCAACTGACAAGAAATATATCATAAACGTTTCAGAATATATCCTACATTTAATATGAGGCTTGTTATTTCACCAAAACAAAAAGAAAACGAACTTGTAGCTTAAATTTGTACAAAAAAAGGTTACAAGTTCTCTGCGTTTTCAAATCTTGCCTTTAAGATGTGGATTCTGTCGAGCTAAACTATAGCTCAGTATGTTGTTTCATTATTATACATAGATCATTTTTATCATTCAATATTATAGTGTAAAATGATAATAAACCGGAACTTAATTGTTTTTATTTAATATATACTATAACACAACACCACTATAGAGATTATCTCTGACGTCTTAGAAGCAAATCAAATCTCGTCAAATCGAACGTGCCAACATACTCATACACTGGAAACAAATAGGAACACACCGCCTGATGAGTAGAATGTTGCCAGTTGCTACTTTCTGTCAAATCTTTTTTTTTTGTTAAAAGCAAGTCAATCGAGGCGTTCTTTAAGCGAAGGTACCATTGCTGTGGAATAACATAGAGCCCATACATAACACATTAAGCCAGCTTAAAGTTAGACAGTCGGTCCTCTATTATTATACTAAGTCTATGGTATTTTTGCCCAAAGAAAACGCAGACTGCTACGAAAACTATAATGGAGACTGTACACTCTCGTCGAGAAGTCAGAACTCTCTTGCAAGCGGCTGACAGACAAGACAGAAATACATTGTAAATTGAATAGTTTTGAGCTTCTAATGCTCTCAAAATTCTATATTTGTCCCAAGTCCGCTACAATTTCTCATTAGCATCTATTTGCTGGTTGCGATGTTAGGGCGCATAGTGCGCACAACTGCAAAAGAATAACACTCGGCGGACGGCGTCATACTTATTTTAATTTTTAAAATGTGGGAACGAAACGAAAACATGATTTGAAATCGTGATGACATTACGTCCAATGTGGCAGACATTCAAATAAAGCATAACGTTAATAAAATTAAATCAATTAATCACAACCAGTCACAACGTTTCGTCCACTGTATTTCTGAACGCATTTAGCGAATAGTATTATTACCTACACACAAGCTCAAAGTTTCTAGTAAAAGAATTTTAAAAACTTAAACACGATATTTGGCAAATAATTTATTTATTCACTGTTGTATTTACATCAGCCTTAATTTGCTATGATACTGTCCGACGGATGTGCGGCGCTAACGGCCGTGAGAGTCGGGCGGGAGCGAGGCGCGCGCACGCGTTTGGGCCACGGCACGTTAAGGTGCACGTGATCGACGTGCGACTGCAGCGTGCTCCGCTGCCCGAACCGCTTGTCACAAGTATCGCATTTGAATCGCTTCTCCTCGCCGCCATGCGCCTGAACAAATCGAATATTATTGCTGACCGGCAAAATGTATAAATTAAAAGGCGTTTGACTGCAGGCATTACATAATATCTTATTCCAGTACAAAAGTATGTAATACAACATTTTTGACACATAGCAAATACATATAATTTATTGCGTATAACATATCTAAATATGTGCTGTCAACGAAATCGCCTAGCGGAAATGCAAATCATAACATAAAAAAGTACTATCCATAAAGTTTCCATACTAATATTAGTAATTATGCGAAAGAGTGTTTCAGTTTTCAGTTTTCTACGTTCCTCACGCCCAAACCGCTAAACTGATTCAGCGAAAATTTGGTACCACAAAAGTATTTAACCATCGAGCATTGAACCAAAAGAGCGGAAATGTTATCAGTTTTGTTCGGAAAAAAAAATCGGAAGGACGTAAACACACACAGATAAAGTTATTTATCAGTGGTAATAAACTGATAAGTTTCGGACACGGGTGGCTCACATTACTTCTCTATTTTTTGCTCGATGTGCATAAGCCTGGAAAATTGAACGGTTGCACCGCGATAAACATGACCTAGTTAAGTCTACATGTTGACCTACAGGTTCGGGTAAGATCGTTTACACATCACACAACAACAATGTGAAAGGCAGGTATGTACATCATTTAATTTCCTCCAACATCGGATCGGTGCTCGGCAACGACATCGAATCGAATAACGTTAAAAATTCTCTGACTTACGTGCTTGATATGTCGATGGCGGTTGCTGTAGCAGGTGAACCGTTTCCCGCACACGGGGCAGTCGAACCCGCCGTCGGGCTCGTGCTTGCGCCGGTGATAGCAGAGCGTGGTGTAGTGGGCGAACGTCTTGCCGCACTCCGCGCACTCGAACTTGCCACCCGTATGCACCGCCATGTGACTCCGTAGCTGGCCTTTGTTCTGATGACGTTAATATATTTTAAACTTGTAGCAGTTCGGCTGCACATTATAAGAATTTTTTAAACAGAAAAATTAGGAGGCCCCGCCGAAACACACTATGTTCATATGGTATGTTGTAGGCCCGCATACTAGCCGAAATTTCTGAGAGGGTATTGTATGGTATTTGACAGCTACATACGTAAGAATTTTCTGATGTATGTAAAATCGGATAATGTGCGGCCGGGCTTAAATGTAACCAGAAACATTCTAATTGTGTAAACACAGAGCGTTTAATAGAGTCTTGTTAACAAGCAAGTCGAAATCATGTATTAATTGACAACAGATTGCAATTTACTTGTTGCTTTGTGCTTTTTTTTTATGATATTTAGGAGGCAAGCGAGCAGACGAGTTACCTGATGGAAAGCAACTGCCGTCGCCCATGGACACTCGCGAAACCCGTAAGTCGCAAGTGCGTTGCCGGCCTTTATGAGGGAATAAAGAATCCGGATAAGTATAGGGGATTATACTTATCCCCATTCACGCCTCCGCCTGGGTTCGAACTTGCACCCTTTCGAGTGCGAACCAAAGGTCTTACCTAGTAGGCCGCGGACGCTCTAAAACGTAAATGCTTACGTAGCAATCGCTAGAAACATAATTTTCTATTATGGCAACACGGCATGGGGACGATATGCACGTGAAAAGGGGCTGAGGATACAAGGGGGAGGAGATATTTACCTGAAATATCTTGCCGCAGTGCTCGCACATAGCGGGGTCGGTGCCGCTGTACAGCGTGCGGTTGCAGCCGGGGTGCTGGAACCTGAAGTGTTGGGCGTACGCACGGAAATTCTCGCATTCTACGCCGCACTGTAAATACATTAATCTGTAGCTCAGTTGGTAAGCGCGTTGGTAGCTTAAGCCGGGGGTCGCGGGTTCGAATCCCGCCGACGGAGCAAAAAGGTTTTTAATGTTCCTGGGTCTCGGTCCATGGATGTGTATTAAACATGTTTATACCGTATTGTATAAAAGTATTAAATATGTCTCCGTTGTCTGGTACCCGTAATACAAGTCCTTCAGGTTTACCACGGGACCAGACTGACGCGGTGTGAGGCGTCCATATATATTATTATTATAAATAGATACTAATAATACATGATCTAACTATAATAATATACTATGGCATGACACACTTTACACAATACATTTTACTGGCATAATTTCGACGTCTTTTTCATGACGCGATCTTTAAATTTCACTCTTAACGCGCCTTAGATATAAGTTAAATCAAAAACTCTACAGCTTAGCAAAAAAAAAAAAAAAACTCGGCACGGTGACAACTGGAACTAAAAGCTTTTAATTTATGACAACATAATATATTCTGGCTATCGAAAGGTTTACTAGGTTCAACTCTTGTCAGCTAAGCCAAGGAAAAAAACCCAAATACTCCTGCGTCAAAATTGATTTCAAGTGTATCGTAGGTTTGCCTATAAAGCGAAACGTCATCATTCAAAACGCGTTTTTTTGCCAAGCTGTATATTATACTAAATCAATAACTGTTATTATTGACTGACTTGCTCGCACCGCACGGTGTCTGTGGCTGACTGACGGTTGACGCGACCGCGGCCCCGCAGTAGCAGACGCAGCCGCCTTTCCGCCAGTACTCTGGTTAATATCAACCTTGTTTAATAACATAACTTTATTTACGACATTATAACCAGGACAGGTTTAACAGGATATTATGGAGTATTTTACTAGACTTCGAATATTTTCGGAATGTAGTGCGAGCGTTATTTGTAATTTATATGTGGCAAATCACTGATAAGTTTCGGACATGGATATCTCATTTTACCACTCTATTGGTTTTCTCAAGAACCCCTAAGCCGAATTAGCAAATTTTAGCCTTCATATACAGGGTATTACAAACTCAACACTTTGGAGTATGTATGAGTTTCTTATATAGAGTTCACTGTATCATCGCTGTAAGAGCAACATTTTTCTAAAATGTTATATGAGAATGCTTATAACAATAGGGCACTCGCCCATTCAAATTACAAAAAATTGCACTTTCAGCGCTGATAATTTCACAGCTCTATAATACAAGGGGCATATACAAACACTTAATTAGGAGTGTAGGTTTACCCCTTTAATGTTGATGCTAATGTTGGGTGCTGGGATGACGGATGCTAGATGTTAGGATGCTGGTTGCTGCTGATATGCTTGCTGATAGTGATGATGGAGATGAAATAACACCCAGCTGATGCTTGATAGTAATGTGTTTTTATTTCTATATTAATGCTTACATTTATGCCTACAAATATGATGAGTGGGCAAAACGTACGAGTTCAACGACATGCTGAACCGTACAAAGGAGCACCTGTATATTGGGAAGGAAGTGCTGCAAAGTACAGTTTGCTCTTTAATTTAGTTTAAAAAATAAGTATGAATGAACTCACGAGTCATCTCTGCAGTGCGCCGCCGACTGCTGTAGATGTCTGTCGTGCGCGTCGTCTGTCGCGAACCTGACGTCACACTCCGCGCAGTACGGACCCCGCAGCTCCGCCTACAGTTTATATTACGAGCATATCATGTCGCACCTTTAATCATAAAAAGAAGTAACTCAAAATCACCCGCCGTGGGAAATTGTAATCAAAGCTGTCGAAGCTTAGTGACAATTCTATTCCCACAACGGGTGATTTAGACTTATTTCCTTTTATGATTAAAGGTGCGATGTGTACTGTGACGTCATATGAGCGCTAGCAAAGCGGAAGGTGAATTTTTAATAATAATAACTTAAGCAAAGTTAAAATAAAAAAAATTCAAAAACTCCAATACAGTAATATTTTGTGTTCTTTAAAAATTATTTTTAAATTTGAATCAAATACAACAAGTGCTAGTTTGCACTAGTGACTTTTATCACCGTGACTTAAGCGGATAACATAATGATCGGACGCGACTGATAGCCGCGATCTAGATAGTAATTGTATGTATAATGGGGGAAATTGAAAGAGAGCCAGTTGACGGACCTACATCATTTGGTTGGAATTTATCAATTACTAGCTGACCCGGCGAACTTCGTACCGCCTTAGCGTAGAAATTATGCACTACTTTATATTGTGTACCTGAGCTATCTTAGGTATGAGTACCTATTCAATTTGAACTGGAATCTTAGATAATATCCTCCATATAAAACTGAATCCATAATTCCCTGGTCTCGATGCTCTTTCAATATAGTCTATGGCTGTGAATGACATTGACATTCGTTACGCGCGTTTTTTAAAATATGCACAATTAAATGTATATTTCTCAATATTTCTGAGAGATTTTCTTAATATTTTTTTCCGTAAGAACCTTCTCCTAATAATAACAAATACAACAAAAAAAGAATAAGTGAAATCCGTCCAGTCTTACACGCGTGATGCCGTGACCAAGGAAAATTGGTTTCATTTTTATATATATAGACATGTAAGTCGTGATCTGTCGCCTAAGTTTGACATAACCCGACCAGTTTACTTAGATCGACGATCTGTATCTGTTTCAACTTCTCTGATCGTACATTGAAGTGTGCAAACTATAAGGCGTAATTCGCGGACGCTTTTGTATGGGCTGTCAGTCGCGTCCGATCAGTTTGTTTCCAGCTTTATTGTTTTAGCGTATGGTGGTGCGCGCACTTGGACACAGGATATTTCATAGGCACGTTGACAAAAACGAGTGTCACGAGTGTCACGAAAGTCACGAGTGAGCGATAGCCCTAGGTGGCTACACTCTAGTATTCTTGTTTGAAACATTTGAATATGCAAACAAGTGTGACGTCACTTTGTGTTGAAAAATATATACCTCAAAGTCAGCTGGCTTGTGGGATTTGGTTTTATGTGTATCGGCGCCCTTCTGACTGATGAACGTCTGTCCGCAGTACTCGCACACGAACTTCGACACGTGCTGCCGCCGGATGTGGTTGAAGTACTTGGTCTGTCTCCTGTGAACAAACGTACAAAACGATCTTACCTGTTTAATCGTATTTATCACTAGTTCTTGCCCGCGACTACGTATGCGTGAAATTTATAAATTATCCCGTTTTTACAACATTTTTTGATTTCTGCTCGGCTCCTATTGGTCGTAGCGTGATGTACAATACAACCTTTTTCGATGAATGGACTAGCCAACACAAAAAGATTTCTTCAATGTCGGCCAGTAGTTCTTGAGATTAGCGCGTTCAAACAAATAAACAAACAAACAAATCCATCAGCTTTATAGTATTAAGTATAGCTTGCCAGATCCTTTTTGCTAAAATTCCTGGATGTATTAAACGAATACACCGCCATAATGGAATAACAGTTGAATACATCCAAATACATTGTGTAATGTACGTATGTCTTAAAATTTCTGATGTTTTGATAATTTCAGTTGTCTGACGATCGGTTTGCCGTTGCTAATCGTTTAGAAAGCTCCTACTCTTATTTTTCACTAGTTGGTGCCCCAACTTCGTTGCGCAAAATTTGTATATCACGAAGGAACCGTACATTTTCCCGCGATCAAAAGTATCCCATATGTTGCCCAGACCTAATAGCTATTACAAAAAAAGATTTATTCAAATCCGTCCAGTAGTTCTTGTGATTAGCGCGTACAAACAGACAAGCAGACAACTTTTTTTCCTTAGCACCCCCACATTTATTATTTTGTAAAAATAATGAATGTACACCATTTAATAAATATACAAAATTGGGATTCGAAAAGACACAACAGATATTCGCTTGTTGCTTGCTAATAGATGTACAGACCCTCCAATTTTAATGTTTTATTATATGTATGGATATACGAGGACAAATATCTAAGCAACAAGCGAATATCTGTTGTGTCTTTTCGAATCTAAATTTCAACAAATATACTTACTCAAACTCTAAAGGACAATGTGGACACTTGAAAGTCAATCCATCATGAAAGAGTTGGTGCTTTTTTGCAACAGAACTGAAAAAAAGAGAATCGTGTTACAATGAGTAATGTTTATATATAATTTTTTACATAGTATTAATAGCTTTTGCCCCCCGGGTTCACTTGCGTAGATTTTGAAAATCGCGTAAAAATCACGTACTGGCGCCGTTGTAGTGCATGCTATGTATACGAGGTGGTGTCGTATGTGAAAAATTATTTTCTCCGTTTTCCCTGCTTACCTCTTAAAATTTTTCCTGAACTTCTTTGCAATAAACCTTACGGCGCCCGATACCTTTCCAACGAATGCAAAACCGTGGAAATCGGTTCATGCATTCTGAAGCTATAGCGTCAGGAAGGAAAATGTATTTGATGACCATTTTGTATTTAGTAATTCCGTAATTATTAACATAGGCAATCTATTTTCGTACCTGTTTTTGGTCCAGAATGGGCAAGCTTTACAGGCGAAGCTGGTGGTGTGGCAGCTGGCCATGTGGTGACGGAGCATCCTCGACGACCGCAGCCGGCTCTTGCAGATGTCACACTCCAGCTTACCACGACTCTGCAACAATATATCCGTCATGAGTGCACCACCAGGCGGCTACGAATGGGCGGGCGTATATAAAGGGCGAGGGGCGGTCACGACGGGACAGGCGACCGTGAAGGGCCGGGGCGGTCACGACGGGACAGGCGACCGTGAAGGGCTGGGGTGGTCACAAAGGGGCGGAGCGTCTACGAAGGGGCGTGCGACCATGAAGGGCCGGGGCCGTCATGAAGTGGTGTGGCGAACACGAAGGGTCAGGCGACCATGAAGGGGCGGACGTGCTTACACTCAAACCTAAGAGCGATGTATGAATACAGGCCTATTGACTTACATCACTGTGTTTAATGCTGTGCTTGTCCTGTTGCGCCTGCGACACGAAGACGCGGTAGCAAACCGTGCACCGGTAACGCGCGGCGCCGTACGCGGCCGACTCCCGCCGCCGAACCAACTCCTCCAGCTGCTCAGCCGCGCTCAACCGACGAATGGTGAACTTGGACTCGTCTAAGGAACCCCACTTACTAGGCTTACTGCTTTTTTTACTCCTGCAAAAACAACAACTTTGTATTATCAGAGAAGTTTATTCATAGATAGATAGCAGACCTACTTTTTTTGGATTTTCTTTACATATTAAGTCACCACAACATTAATCGTGATCTGGCATTGTGACATAATGCGACCAAACCAAGTAGGTCCGCGATCTTCACATGAATCCATTTCTCTGATAGTCATTACAGAGAAGTGATTTGATACATAGGCATATCTACGTACGTGAATTGGTCACGTTATGATTTATGTAACCCGTAATCAAGGACAGATTACGACTAAATAGTGCGCCGTCTACTTATGAATACTAATAAAAACAAAATAAATCTTTAAGGGTTGCTCGAGTACAAAAGTATGTTCTTGTTATTTCCTTCCTTGATAAGAGATTGATAAAAAAACGCTATTTATGGGTGGTGTGGCCGAGCGGTCTAAGGCGCCGGCTTAAGTTGGGTGGCGTGGGTTCGAATACTATCGCCTGCTTTTTCTTTTATAACCTTCTTTTATAAATTTTAAACTTTCAGAAATACGTTTTCCTAATTATTTGCTTTGTAATGGTACGAAACACCTCTCAATTATCAAAATAAATTAGGGGGCAATTAGATGAACATACATAAAAAAAAAATAAAAAAAAAAATTATCCACAGCCGAACATAATAACCTCCTCGTTTTTGGAAGTCGGTTAAAAACAAGCTACCTGATGGAAACCAACTACCGTCGCCAATAAAAACTAGCAAGATCAGAAGATTTGTAGCCATTCTAGGCCAACAGTACAACATTTTTGTAGTGTATTTTTTCCTCCCTCTTAGGGAAGTTAATTATTTAGTTTAGTACTTTTAGTAGTGATAATAGGATTACCTTTTAGTACTTTTAGTAGTGATAATAGGATCATCACATTGTTCTTCTATTTCGTCTTTGCTATTATCATCAACATGTTCAATTTCGACGGCTTCTGGTATGTCTATGTCGTCGTTAAGGGTGTCTATGTCGACTGGATCACTATACTCAGTGGACTGGAGTCTTCCGTCGCCGTCAAAATGTTGCACAACTAGTGGCGACTGCAGCTTGTTTGCAACTCTGTCTATGGATTTCACATCCCTTAAAGATATCTGAAATTATAATAGTTTTTTATTATATGTATATCAATAATAAGTATTATTGATAAATATAATAAAATGTATATATGTTAGGTATGCTATTTGGTTTTCTGGTTCTGAATTGCCAAAAAAATAAAATAACAGCATCACTGTTTTCTGTCTAGCATGAGATCTAATTATAAAGTACAAAAGTAAGACCGCACTACTCGAGACTATGCAATTCTTTTTTTTATGATACTTAGGGGGCAAGCGAGCAGACGGGTTACCTGATGGAGAGCAACTGCCGTCACCCATAAACACTCGCGTTGCCGGCTTTTAGGGAATAGGGATAGGGGATTAGGGAAGTTAAGCCACCGGTAACTCACTGAACAAAACACAGCACAATGCTGTTTAACGCACGAGGCTGTAGTATCACTCCGATCGAGCCGACCCATTCGGGCCGAAGCGTGGCACGTCCTCGGCATTTTCCTGATGTTTTTATATTAACATCAGTTTTATGGCAGTAGAGTGTCGTGGTTCAGCCACACTAATGTGTCTTCAACTTTAATAAGCAGGCTAACATTGTCTTTAGCTTACAAAATGACAGGGATAGCACAATTAAAACAAGTTTAAATTTTCAAGTAATGACTGTGCAACTACTTACTGGATTGTCCTTAACATTGCTCAGCAACATATTATATGATCTTAGTGCTTTGTCCCTAAAACTATGAGCAGTTTTTAATCTTGCGACGCATTCCCAACACAGCACTTTTGGTAAGTTGTCTTCTAGACTCAACTGCAAAGATATTTTATTAATGTTCAATGTTAAATATAGGAGCAGTTGTAAATAGACCAAACCTTATATGGAGCCAAATATGCTTACCATTATTCCAGTTACATTTTCATAGTATTTCTTAAGTTTGTAGTCTCCAAGGTTATATGCTTTGACATCAACCGTTAGGCAAATCCGACAAACCTAGAAATGTAGGAATATATAATGAATAGGATATATTACTGCAATTAGAGGCAGCATCAGCACCACCAGCATTAAAAAAAAAACATGTTGAATTTTAATTTACTTCTTGGGCTGTATGTCCTGATTTTTAGTGCAATTTTTAAAAAGTACATAACCAATATCATTTAAATGTTTATGTTTTTACAAAGGTACCTGTGTTAACACAGAAGACTTGAAGTTTCCATTGGAAACCTAAAAACAAAAATGAAAAGATATGAAATGAGATAATTATGATAGATAAAATATTATGCCTTCTCAATAATATTGAACCATTAGCATTTTTTATACAGAAACTTACATCCATTGGCAAAAATAGTTCAGAGACATTTGCTTTCAACTGCTGAGTAAATATTTTTGTATCTGAAAAAAACAATGTTTTTATATGAAAAACCTGTAGGTCTA
Source organism: Cyclargus thomasi (assembly GCA_026546445.1). Lineage (NCBI taxonomy): Eukaryota > Metazoa > Arthropoda > Insecta > Lepidoptera > Lycaenidae > Cyclargus > Cyclargus thomasi. The sequence continues at coordinate 13,985 of JAOTAV010059667.1, forward strand.
GAAAAAGTCAAGTCAATGAATTAATTGTCTGCAATATCTTGTTAACATGTACCTTCACAATGTAGGTGTAAGCTGTCATCATCTTCAGGTAACAGCATATTGGATTATTTGCTTGATCTGATAAACTTCTATGTTACAAATACTGGCCACTCTCTTATATATTCTGGAAAACTTATTATTTATAAACCCGTCCGCAATAAAGACATTGTAGATAAATACAATTTAACAGATTTGTTCCTTGTTTAATATCATTTTAGAAAAGGAAATTATTGTTAACAAAAAACATTAATTTTCTTATGATGGTAAAATGCATCAAAATAAATAGTTAAACATGGCATGCCATTCTAGGATGCTCTGGGATGTTGGTTTATGTTGAATTAGCCTTTTTGTAAAATTTGAGTGAGCTGAATTCAGAAAAGGAGATTTCCAAAATAATTGACTGCTGTTTGCTTAATCCCTGTCTGTAGATTCATTATATTTTACACTTTCATATGCAAAAACTGGTCTAAGCTTAGTGATTAGACTACACAACTATGACAGACTTTATCATAATCACTGAGAAATTATATATAAATAAGGTAAATGGTAAAAGTACTCAGGATTTATCTAATATAGGTAAAGTACATTCGGTATGGACTATATCAGTAGATCTTTAACAAAATTTAGGAAGAATAGCAAAATACATTAGCTAAATATTAATCTTACATTCTTCAATAAAATGTATACGTATATACCATTTGCTGTTTTTGTATGCACCTTAATCTCATGTTTATTTAACCATAGGTAACATTTTATAACTACGTTTCGGCTTATTTTTGGAATACATAGTAAATTATTATTTTTATTTTATCACTAAAATTGTTTACAAAATATTAAAGTCTTATTTATTTATATATATGGCGCTTGGCTATAACCATGGCCAATGTCAAGTAAAGGCGGGAAATCAATTTTCTTGTTTCAATAATTTTTAGCAACGTT
>JAOTAV010059678.1:0-14959 GCA_026546445.1 Cyclargus thomasi
TCCCTCATAAAGGCCGGCAACGCACTTGCGACTCTTCGGATGTCACGAGTGTCCATGGGCGACGGCAGTTGCTTTCCGTCAGGTAACCCGTCTATTCGCTTGCCTCCTAAATATCATAAAAAAAATATCTCCGATAGGACATAATATATCATGCGGTACTTAACAATGAAGATATTATTATATTTTCAGTTTCAACTAGACTATAATAAAATTTGTTTTAACATTATACAGTTTCTATGGCGATACGCTTTAACTCAACACACACATTCTGTCATGATTACAAAATATTAACACGACATGGCATGCATTTCATAACGGTTTATAATCTTTGACAAATTAAAAAAATATATTGACAAATGAGAACGGACCTTGAACTACCTTTTAATGCACTATTAATATGCAAATTTTTTTATGAATTTCATAAAATATGCTGAATTTTGAATATTAAAATTATAAATATTTAAAAAATATAATATTTAACACAATCATTGCAATCTTCTTTTACACATTTCACATTTTCCATCTAAGCATAATATCTCTATTTTAAACCTACTAATATTATAAATGCGAAAGTTTGAGTGTATGTTTGTTACCTTTTCACTTTAAAACGTAGCCATTTTTATGAAATTCAGCATGACACCCTGGATTAACACATAGCGATGTCTGACTGCCTCAACCTCGTATCTTAAAAATGGCTACATTTCAGGAGACAAAAAAGTACTGATTATTTTTTTTTTAATAATTGTACAAAACCAGATATGAGGTAATTTGATAAGTAAATTGTCACCTCATATCTAGTTTTGTACAATTACTAACAAAAAAAATAATAAATTTTTTTTGTCTCCTGAAATTTAGCTATTTTATGATACTAGGTTGAGGCAGTAAGGTATCGATAGGTTACTTTTTACTGCGGAAAAATATAATATATTTTATTTTCACTAGTAGGCACAGCTAGTAGATAAATAAGTTAAGAAAGTGTTCAATAATAAGCTCTCGAATATATTTTGTCTTTGTTTACTTCGATCGTGGTATTGCAGCTTTATGTCCGTAATCGCCAGTGCATAAACAGCTTTATATTACGTGTTCGAAATATCTAACGCCAAGCTAATGATAATTGCGAGGTAACTTTAAGTGAGAAATGATGACTTAACAACGATACCGTAAAACAGAGCCACATTTTCATACATTACGAGCTGTTGCCCGCGTCTCCGTCCGCGTGGTAAGTTTTCTTTTGAAATTTTTTCTAATTTTTCTGCTACAAACCTCACGGAGCCCGAGACCTTTCCAAAGAATGCAAAACCGTGGAAATCGGTTCGTGCGATCTGGAGTTATAGCGTCAGGAAGGAAAACCCCACTTATTTTTATATAATAGATTTTAGGATTAACAGCAGTTTATTGCCTTAAAATACAATCTGAGTTTATAAGTTTTCAAATGATATTATACTTATAAAGTCTTATGATATATACAAATGTTAATTAAATTTAAAATGAATTTAAAAGGTGACTTGGAGATTTGTCTTTTTCTTCTTGTACCTTTCTCACTTGTTCCTAAAGACTTCCTATTTGGTCTCGAAGACCCTTTACTGAAGATTAAAGTTTTTCTCGCTCGTTCTTTAAAAAAAATCTCTATGGTGATGTAGTGACATAAAATCGAAAGGTTCCCGGAGCAAAGCCTAAGGTACTAGCTAAAGGTACTTATAAAAAAATTCATGAAGATATTTTTTGTTAAATTACGTTTCATTTCTTATTCTTTTTATGGAGCCTATCCACGAGACCCTAGATTGAAGCCCAAAAAGCCCATAGGCAGATCTGTCCCTGACAAAGTCAAAACGAACAAAACAATGGAATGAAATGCATTTTCCGTGGGAAGTTTTGTCAAAAAGCTTTCACCGTCCCACGACCATTACAGTTTGGTTTAAACGTAACCGTCACTAATTAATTAAATAACGCTACATCAAATCACTATTAACTGATAAAAAGATACGTAGTAAGTTATTCGCTGGGTGCGTGTTAAAATACGGCGAACCAGACAAGTGATTTGAGATGTTATTTATATATGGCCGCATGTTACTTAGGACTAGCCTTAGGTGCCTGCAACTTCGTTACGCAAAAATCCAGCACGTCACGCGGGGAACCTACATTTTCCCGGGATTCAAAGTATCCTATATGTTGCCCAGGCCAAATAGCTATTAAACAAAAAAAGGTTTATTGAAATCCGTCCAGTAGTTCCTGAGATTAGCGAGTACAAACAGACAACTTTTTTGACGATATGCGTTCTATTACTGTTCTTTAGCACCCCCACATTGATTTTTTTTTTAAATATTAAATGTATATCCGGTCGAGCAAGATAGCAAAATTGGCTAGGGCTTTGGCCCTAGCCGATTTAGGGCCCTGTTAATCCCTTCAGTCGTTTTATATATGTTTGCTGTTCGCCGGAACTTCGATAGCGCGATGCAGGATTGTGAAGCCAATTGTGGGTATAGTAACATATGCAAAAAAACCTTTTTTCGCCTTCAGCAGTGTTACTCGCGGCTTAAGGGGAAGTTGAATTGTGATATTTTACCTCAGTGCAAATATGTCTTTGTTCAGGATATCAAACTCCATACCATTTTTATTGATAGAGTAGTTGAAGAGTGAAAGAGGATGTTGTCCTTCCGTGGGATTAAGAGAATCACACCTTCCGTTTGAGTCTTCTTTAAAAAAGGAACGGTGGCGATTTTAAAAATTGAAAGTCGTGTTCGAATTTCAAATTGTTCATAACTTACCAACCCTATATTAGCTACGTAGTCGACATAAATATTAATAAATTACATATTACTTATCTCTATTACGATTTCATTCATGGTTATCCATATTTTGAAATCAATTAGCGATGATATTTAAAAGGCAGTTATTTATTAAATAACATCCGCTGGTCTAATTATATATGAAGTCTATGATTCAGTATAAGCTGTTTTCGTTTCAGCCTTTGGCAAAAGTTATGCAAGGTTCGCACAACGTGTTAAAAGTCAGACGTCATTAAAAATGCTACTGCTTCATCTGCGCTATGTTGATGCTAAAAACTTGCAAATATGTTTTTTCTAATATATATATTATGGTTTTTTATATATATTGTTTAGGGTCTGGTCCGATAGTAAGTACCTGAAGGTAAGTAACACGAGTTACGGGTACCATAAATATATTCAATACTTTAATTACCTTAATAGTAACTAACTGCTCACTGGATTTGTCCAGTAAGCAGTTAGTTATTATTAAGGTGAATTGGAGGCGTACGAAAGTTCAAATCGAGACCTAAGCGAGTACGTGAATGATGGGTCCGGAATAAAATCTCGACCCGAGAAAGCGAAAGCTTAGGTATAAGCCATGACGTTTCCCGTCGTGAGACCTAGGATAAATCTACATACAGGCTATTGTTATACTTATTAGGCATACTAGTTAGGGCAGGTTAGTATATACGAGTTAGTATATAAGTGAACATTCAAAATGGCCGAGCTTGTCGGCATAAGTGAGAGACATGAGTACCAACATAACGCCACAAAAAAATCCAAATTCGAATATACGTAACCTGCGAAAATTCAAAATTCGCGATACTTTTTGAACACACCTCGTATGTATAACGATTTTTTTTTAATTCTGCTATCCTCGCTAAATCTGGAAAACGATAGAATGAATGTGGATAAATTTAGTTATGAGTAAGTATTATTAGTTTTAATATTATGTAAAAAATAACAGACAGTTTTGTAGTACTGCACATAGGTATATGCGTATTAATTATTATTAATACGTTTTCTGTGAAACTAAGGGCCTGTTTCACCGCTTACAGTTAGTCTAATTATATTAGACAGATACAACTTTATTTGACAGATATTGTATGGAGAATCTGTCAAAAGAGCTGTGGATAGCCTAACCGAACCTAAGCTTTAACGTAAGCAGTGAAACAGGCCCTAAACAAACAAGCAACAAATTTTATTAAGCCAACGGCGATCAATTGCTTCATATTGGATATTAATTAAGCTATCGTTAAATATACAGGCAATGAAGTGTTAAATAAAACAAAATTAATGTGTGAACACAAATGCATCTTAATTCCAAAAACAACATTTATTAGAACAAGGCCAATTTTTGCAATAATGCAATATGCATAAGTTTCAAATGATAAAAAATAATATTTACTTGCTAATTTATTAATGATTAATTAATAAATTCCAGCTCCGAGATCGTAATATTATACTAAAGAAATAATAATAATGAAACATTTATTTAGCTTTTTTGGCCGTCACACTGTACGACTAAGAACAAAATACACCACAATAATGCACCTAACGATTGAAACAGGAAACAACAAAATTTACACAAGCGACAAAAGCACAAAAAATATTACAAGACAGACTTAAATGATAATATAAATAATAATAAAATAACAATATAAAATACTAATAACTTTGTTGTTAGTTATAGCTAAACATAATGTTAGTTGAAGCTTTTGTTTAGTTAGTATAGTGGCTATCATAAAAAAAATATTATTGTCCGCTTTATCACCTTTTAAAGAAATACAAAAATTTGGGACAAACATTCAAACAAATTTTTGTCGTTTGATGGGACAACCTATTTAACGATTCAACCAGTAACCACAGCAACATACGAAAGTGTCCTGGCTCCTTTAATTGCTATTTTTTAACATTAACGCTGTGGGAGAGCTATACTTCGGCACGAATGGCCCGGCTCGACCGGAGTGATACCACGACCTCACAGGAAACTGGCGTGAAACGGCATTGTGCTGTGTTTCGTTCAGTGAGTGAGTTTACCGGTGGCCCAACATCCCTTATCCCTATTCCCATTCCCTATTACCTCATAAAGGCCGGCAACGCACTTAAGACTCTTTGGATGTTACATAACGGACGAGACAAACAAATGCTATTTCTCATTATTGTACTATAACGTTACTTAACATTTGCCTGGGGATTAACAAACAACAATGTAATTATTGTAGCATACTGTCAGATGAAGCCCGGGGCGGCATTTGTATTTGATAATTTAGATTATGCTAAAATATAATATAAAAAAGACAATCTTGGCCTTTGAAATTTGAATTTTGGCCGCGCGAGATAAATAGAGGAATTTTTACCACCAGGGGTCTAGCTAAGGCCTAAACGTCTCCTTTATAGAATTGCCAAACAAAATGACATAAGAATTCATTACGCCTTTCATTTCCATACATTTTGTTTGGCAATTCTATAAAGGAGCGAAAACGTTTATGTCTTAGCTAACCCCCCAGTGCGGATAATTTCGAAAATTCGTAGTGCGAAAGTCACACTCGAGTAATGACGTCATAAGCTCTGAAGCTACTCATCTCACGTGATATTTAATACTCCACCAATACCAATAACAATACATTCAAAATCGATTTATTTCAATTACAGTATCACTTTGTAATCTCATTATATTATTACTTTGGAGTATGATGCATGACATAATAACATGATTGCACGACACATCTCTCCGTGGTCTTGGTCATCGCTCGAGGCGAATTCCAGATCATTATGTAGAAACTGAACGTGTCAAACTTTAATGAGTTAAATTGTGCCATATGCCAGGCGTAGTTAAAATGTTGGGGATTCAGAATCTTCCGGGGGATGCCATTAAGGTTACCGACAAAGCGTATAATTACCTAGTTTGGTGCACTCATATCTTCTCTAACCCTCTACTGGGTAAATTAGGTATTGTAACTATACTTTATAAGGAAAGGCTATATATATTAGTGATGTGCTAGATCGTTAATATTGTATATCCGCGGATACGGATCCGGATACGAAAATCGGGAACATAACTATTGTATTTTTGCTCAAGACTGACGGTATAGATCATTAACCCTCTGTCAAATTTCTATACAAATTGTGATTGTCAACAACAAAGTGACAACTCAAAATTTTCTTTACAATTGTGTTTTGTATGGAAATGACAATTTTTTTGACAGAGGGTTAATAAACCATATCGCCAATTTTGAACGAATGCATAATATTATATATCTAGAAGTTTTGTCTGCGTCATTCGCTGTAATGTTATTCGTTTTAAGTAAGTTAATATAATAAGGTACGTCAAGGCGTGCCTAAAACATCCAAGTACAAACTATTTCGGAATAAGCCATGTCTATTGTTCATACATCATATCAAAAGATCTAACAAAAGTAAGATTGATTATTACCTAATAGAAAAGACAAATTAATTTAATAATTCAAATATTTGCGATGACAGGGTCACGGCACTAGTCACGCTTCATTTTGCTCATTCAAGCTCAAACGTCCATCACTATGGTTGGTCGAACATTAGAAAATCTATTGTATAAGTATATTGTATGAGCTTGTATGACATTACCTAATTTGTACATATTGTTGAAACCGAATGTAAAATAACAAATTTTTTGCCCACGATCTGTCGTAGTAGACAGCGCGGCGTGATCTAGGTATTAAATGTTTTGAAATTGTGTGCAGGGTTCATTTTAGGGTCTACCTGAAGTGTCTCCCTGTATGTGTCCCTGATATACAGTTCACTGTAAAAGCAGCACCGCTGAAAGCAACAAAAATGTTCGTTATTAGCTAAGCGCCCGAGCGACATGAGTTTGCCCACACACACATCCCAAAAAATATGTTCGCTTTCAACGCTGCTACTACACAGTGAACTCTATATCAGGGGAAAATACTATCCTTAAAGTTTCATAACTTACTTTTCTTACACATTTTACGACCTCTAGAATAAATATTAATTTTTTCCCATAATTTTTTTAATAAATCTTTTGCGCGATTTCAACATTAAATCCACATCTTTTTAATTTCATATTTGTTTTCCGGTCCGGCGTCCATTTACGCAAAAATCCGGCAGTTTTTAAAATGTTTACTATCCGCTTCTTCCGCTTATGTCTTCGATTATGTCAGTGCATTACCTACCGTAGACTTTCGGTACCCATTGCAAGCTAGATTTCACTCTGCTTTGGTCATGTAGACCTTTAAAGTAGTGTACCTGACCGCATATAGTAAAGTTCAATTTTAACCGGTAGCAGTTGGATATTGAACCTTACGTAACGAGAACTTTAACGATTGAAATACAATAAATCGTATCAAAATAATAGACGTCGAAAACTACAGCAATTTATATGATTGATTCCTTTTGAATACAATCTTCGATTCTAAAAAGATCTCTCCGAACATAAAATCATCTTGTATTTTTGATTTGCGTTAGTATCGATCGTTTATTGTGTGAAGTTATGTAATTTTAGAAACGTGGAATCCAATCAACATTAGAAAGATCGTATTTTTCATAAATAGTACTATACTGTAGGAAATAGACTTTTACACTTTACTTGTGAATTCGTACAACACTATTAGTATGTCAAGATAATGAGGGTGGTGTTTGCCGAGGGACAGTAGCGAAAAGTCGCAGGCAGTCGAACAATTCCTTAGAGCAATCCCAGTTATATAACCTATAAAGAATGTTAAGCGAAGCCTTATTTAAGCGTATTATATTATATGTCTTATATAGCTCTCTATTCAAGAGCGTCCGTAACCACTATGATGGGCAAGACACTCAAGAGGGTGCAGATTCTAACCCCGTGTAGAGACGTGTACCAATGAGACATTTTCCGATCTTATGTACATAATACCGATGCTCATTGGCGTGGGAGAGCCATGCTTCGGCACGAATGGGCCGGCTCTAGCGGAGTGACACTACGGCCTTACAGGAAACTGGCGTGAAGCGGTATTATGTTGTGTTTCTTTCAGTTAGTGGGTTTACCGGTGGCCCAACTTCCCTAATCCCCCTATCCCTATTCCCATTCCGTATTCCCTCATATTGCCGACAACGCACTGGGACTCTTTGGATGTTACGGGTGTCCATGGGCGATGGCAGTTGTTTTCCATCAGGTAACCCGTCTGCTCGCTTGCCCCCTAAATATAAATAAAAAAAATCTTTACCAAGCATCGGTAAATTGTTTCCGTATTTTAAGGTTCAAAATAACATTATTTTTTATTATGCAAAATATATGCCTAAGTTCAAAGATTGCACAGAGCATTAAGTTTATCACTACTGTTAAAACATTAGCAAGCATCACTCACCATGTCTAAAAAGGAAATAAAAGAGATGCCGCCGATTCGTCTACCGTGTTGCATGCGAAAGAGAGATAAACGTGAGATATTGCCGGTTCTGGCAGACGAGCAATATGAGGGTCATATTATGTCATACGTGGGCGCGGACGGACTTGCGGTGAAAGTGATGATTCGATTCTTACGGATTTAACGCTGACGAGCTTATGAGATGTTATCTAGTTAAAAAAAATCGTTTTACTCAGAAGCTATTTATTTTTGTATTTTTTTAAGTTTATATCGGCAATTTCTTTACGGTTGGCCGCATACGCATACAGAAAAGCCGCTGTGACGTACGGGCGGACAGAAAAACGGACATGCCGAATCTGTAAGGGTTCTGGGGGGTTAGCTAAGAGTAAAACGTTTTCGCTTCGTTGTAGAATCGCCAAACTAAATGTGTGAGAATGACATAAGGGTTCGTTACGCCTAATGCCATTTCCATATTATTTATTTATATATTTATTTCCCATTTATTTCAGGCAACTAGGCCCATATTGTAAATACTTTATAGACTAATATACATATGAAAATAATATACTTAAGTAACTACACTTTGTCGCGTGTTGCCAGCGACACGACGCGCACTTCGTTCCGGAGTCTCCCCCGAAACATTCGGTAGACCACACCAGTCGGCCAGAATTCCTCGAAGGTCGAGTTGTTTTTTTTTCTTTTCGCTCTTTCTGTAAACCCTCGTGAGAGACATACCCTTAAGTATTATTTTAGTATCTTTTATTACGACGATACATATAATTCCCAAGGTAAAATTTGCACAAATCCTACATGCAAACGGTTAAAAAGCGTTACCTACTCAGTACTCTAGGAGAGACTTAAAGGAAATCTCCAAGAAACATAAACCTCTAAGCCGTACGACTTGGAAATACTTAAATATTATTTCAACTTGCCTTCGGGCCTCGCAAGGAATATTATCCATGACAATTTGCAGAACCATAAATGCGAACAATGCTGAATATCTGTGGAGAAAACTTGAGTGGAACACAAGTACTAACGGTGCAGGTATGTACAATGCTTAAATGACTAAGGAAGTCGTTACACTTAACTTGTATCTAATGGCGCTTACGAATCCTAATCTACATGCCATATGAAAGGTATATAATATGCATAGTGTGTAACAGACATTATAATTCTATCAGAATAATATGTAACGAAAAAAGTGATAATATTTTTAGGTGTTTAACATCAGCCCTCTATATAAAGCTAACCATGAAAGTTGCGGCGCGTAAAGGGCATGCTTAAGTATTAATTCTTTGTCTTGTTAAAATGTGTAAAATTCGATATAACATTGAAATATTATTCACACTGAAAATACAATAAGATCTCATTCACACTAATACATCAAAGACGATTCGTGTTTTTTGACGAGTCGTCTTTCCGACGACGACGAGTCACGTCTATTGACGACGAATCGTCAATGACTGACCTAGTATAAATGGGCCCTAGCATATTTAACCACAGCTACCAAAAAATAGACTGTAATTTTGTAAATCATTGTTGGAAATAACCTCTTTTCACTTTTCTAGTGATAATTATCTTTGTATAACATTAATAATAACTCCCACGCCGGTTTCGATGCCGGTTTCATAGAAACCAGACCTGTTACGCAGGAGTAAATTTATAGTGCCCAAGGGTATGCGCAGTTTAAAAATCACTCCCTCTTTCTTTCCTCTCATAACCCAGTGGACAGGACATAACCCAGGGACGGATGACCGACACGACTGGCGTGACATCAGGCGCAGAACCGACTTTCTACATGCCCATCCGACGCAGGGATCATCTTACTTGTCAGACAATCAGGTGATCAGCCCGCATTGTCCTAACCAAACTTGGAAATAGCATTTTTCAACGCGGGAATCGAACCCACGACATTCGGGTTAAGAGCCGAGCTCTGGACCATGGAGGCGATAATATATCATTAAATCATATATCGTAGGATACATTGTATAATGTATATATTGCGTTGGTTGAACACGCACGATCTACAGATTATCGAGTGCGTTGGCTAAGTCACGCACATCAAACGCATTTCAACATAACTAATGATCCAAATAAAAAGAACCAACAAAACATCATATTATATGTATGACAAATAATAACTTTAGCAACAACTGAATTAAGTAATGTGAATTTTGTGTCTAAGGCAATTTTAAATAGTCAATACTAAGAGCATGATAAAGTTAATGAAAGATTGAAGATTATCTATAAGGAATCATAACATTTATACTATATCATTAACTATTTATCAATCTTCATACACTATAACTAGGAAAAAAATATAATTAAATTGACGTTTTTGCACTTGGACCACCGCCTACAAAGTATACTAACGATATTCGCTTCTTAAATTTTTTAAAATTACCGGCATTTCAATATTTTAAACTGTTATATTATTCTCATACAAGTGACTTTGAGCGTTGACCCGCAGACTTTGTCTTGCCGAGCTATTTTGTGAATCTAAACCATTCTCAGATCCCCTTGAACACACAAAAAATTTCATGAAAATCGATCCAGTCGTTTATATATATATTAGCTAATATATTTTAGATTTAGATTTTAGAGGTTAAACTTACACCGTAGGCCCATATATAAGGCTACATTTTATAATTTTTTTTATCATAATCTTAGTTTTAAGCGCTGACTATTAATACGGGCCTAATGAGTGGTTGACAAGTATCTACTCGTTAACCACTCATTAGGTCCAACCAACCGATCTCAGTTATATTGGAATAGTTTACACAAACGATCGATCGGACAGTTAATAACAAAATAATATTGTTAAAAGCCATCGAAATCATGTTCGCCGTAGGGCAACATAAACCAAGTTTAACCAGATTATTAAATGTCAAAGTGTTCCAATTTGAAATCGCAAGTGCATTACAATTACACAACGGCAAAACATCAACAGACATTGTTCTACGTCGCTATGTAACGTGAGCAAAGGGTAAATAACCGTGGTAACGGAAGCGACTGTATTGTTAAACTAAACTATCACTATTTGGTATTAACTTTACTTTCTTCTGTATAAAATGAACAAGTTGCTTTGTATAGGAACCTTAATTTACCTATAGAATGGAGATCTAAAATCAAGCTATAGTACAAGCATAATATTTACTGTCCACTTCCAAATTTAGCCCATAAAATTACCCACACATTAACACAAAATAACATTATCTTTTTTCGTTTCAGGTAGCAGCGTTTGTGCTCGTCACCGTATTATCTTTTTCCGTTGCCGATGAGACAACAAGTAAAGATAAATATGAGGACCAGCTGAACACCATTGAAACCAAACCTTCTGCTCGCTTAGACCCTTACATAAGGAAGGCACTGCTGAAAGCCCTAAGTGACCTAGAAGAAAATGCAAGCGTCACGACCGACCTGGATTCAGCCGATGAGACAACAAGCGATGGTTCCAACACAGATTCTTACGCAACCGAAACCGGCAAAGAAAATATTAAAATTCACTCGTTTATAGTAAACGGTCAAGAAGCATTCACTCAGAATTCCAACACATCACCGTTTAAGGTGGATAAGAAAATTTCTATCCTGAGCTCAACAGCGGGAAACGTGGAGAATGTCAACGGTGATGCAGCACTGCCTACGAAGGATCCTTTCGCAGAAATCCTGCAAGCTAGAGAAACTGCAGCAAGCTCTCAGCAAGTGAGAAGTATTCAGAGCACACCAAAATCGTCCACAAGTTTCATCAAAGGGAATCACAAGTATTCAAATTTTAAACCTTTTAGAACATCAACGACAACCACAACTACTACTACTACCACTACAACTACGACAACCCCAAAACCGACCCATAATGCTGATGGAGAAAACATCGAGGAGGTGAATAAGAAAGACGTGCAAGTTTACCAAGCTCCACTAGTTGCAGCTTTCACAGTTCAACAAGATGCAAATGGCGTTCCCAAAAATGTTATCCCCATTTACCAACAGACCAACAACAATCAGGATCTGAAACTGGCCGGCTCCTCGAATTTCCTGACTAACAACCTTAACAAGGGGCAAAGTGATTACATTTCCCTACAGTTGAGCCTTCAGAGAGAATTGGAAGAAAAACAGCGTGTTTTGGAAGAGCAACTGAAACTGTTACAGTTCCACCAAAGACAGCAGGAACAGATATTGAGACAACAGCAGCTTCTGATACAACAGAAAGAAGCTCAGAGGCAGCAGCAATTGTTATTAGAACAAGAAAGGCTCAACCGACTCCAACTCGAACAACAAAGGAACAATGTGAACGTGAATAACTTTCAACCGCCTGTTCTAAACAAACCACTGCCGAATATTCCCATACCCACAAACAATCCATTGCCCTTAAGTTCTCAAGTTTCAATTCAAAAGAGTGTCGCCTTGGATCAAAGTAATATCATTCCGAATCAGCAGCAATTGCCCAACAGAGAAGCCGTTGACTTCCTTTTGCATTTACGGAATCAACAGCAAAATCAATTCCCATTGCAACAAAACCATCTTCCACAGGGAATAGACACGTTTCTCCGTCCGAAACCAACTGTAGCCTTCAACCAGGCTACAAACCTAAACCAGTTAACAGCTTTCGACGATTTACCGCAGAGACAGAGCAATCGCGTCTTCCGCCAGGAGAGTGGAGTGGGAAACTTCGGAAACTTCCAGAACTACAACAGATTCAACAATTTCAACCATAACAACAACAGGTTTTTTCCAGGAAACAGGCCCAATCAGTTCAATTCTGACTTCGAACTGAAACAGTTACTGGCACAGAGAGGCATTCACGGGCGGGCGCAAGAAGATTTGAATATCGTATCCAAGGTTCTATCCTTAAACCACGGGGTTCCAGTCAATAATATTAACCGACCATTCGATAGCAGAAGACACATTGGAAGTATCTTATGAAGTGACCACTTTTATATTGCACCAGAAATGAAATAGTCAAAATATTTTAAAGTTGTGTATTAGGAGTACCTGCACAAGTACTAATTTAAATATGAAATAGTTTACTTGTAAGATATATGTTATAACGTACTGTGTGCTATATCATATATGAAGACATAAGTGGAAGAAGCAAGTAACTAACATTATAAAAACTGACGGATTTTTGCTTAAATGGACGCTTTTGGACCGGAAAAACGACAAGACAAGCTAGATAATAAATCGCTAAATTACAAGATTTATCCAAATTTTATAGGAAAATTATTTTTAATTATTAATTATTTTTATAGAAAAAATGTGTATTTACTCGAAGGTTGTAAAATGTTAGTTGTCCGCTTCTTCCACTTATGTCTTTGTATATTTTTAGCTACAGTTTTATGCATGACTGTAAAATATCATCACTAGGCAGGTATATAAATACGAATAAAACTGTACAAATTTAGTATCAGCCATGTTGTGTAATAGAGCTTGTGAGAAATTCTCTTAAGCATTAATACTGTAGTTTGTACCGATTTCATCTTTACAATATTAATGAGGATTTAATCATATTATTGTAACATAACATACATTTAATATATACGGAATGTTAATTGCTTAAAAGTCGGTTAGGAAATTCAAATAAAAAAGGTCACTGAAAATAATATTGTATTCTATATAAATCTACTATCTTCTTCATCATTTATGGGTTATCTAAAAATAAAGGAAGACATAAGTGGAAGAAGAATATTTTTAAAACTTCCCGATTTTTGCGTTAATGGATACTTTTACTCGAAAAATTATTTGAAATTAAAAGAGTGGGTTTAATGTATAGCTATAGATACACTATAGCCAGCTAGAAAGAAATAGGTAAGTTACAATATTTGTCAAAATTTTATGTCAAAAATTAGAATATGCGTGAAGGCTGATAAATGTTAGTTATCCGCTTTTTCAACTTATATATTAAAATAAAAATATGTATTTACTAGGCTTAGGTTTAGTTAAGAAATTCTGGTTCTGTCGCCTGTGTGTTTTTTATTTGTTTTTTTTTTTAGATTTCTCTGCCAGATTCACACCAAAACACAATTTGGTCGTGTTCGGTAGCGTTTTTTAATGGCGCTAAATTTCTTATACGCATGCGCTGTCGTAACAACGTCACAAAAAATTGTAGTTGCATGGTCTGCGCAATATAAAATTTCACAGCGCATGCGTCAAAAACGCTACCGAACACGGCCATAGTTGAATAGATTTATACACATCATTACCAAGTGCTTAAACTATAGACTTAATTGTATAGAATGTATAGAAAATTATTTATTTTACATTTAAACTGCCATAAGTAGTTAGTATATTAACCTAGATTAAGATTTGTGTTAATTGATAACTTTAATAGAGAACCGTTCTACATTTAAACGGAAGACGAAACTTTCTAGTTCATTCACAACAGTATTTCATAATTTACATAATTATTTAATACAACGTCTTATTTTGATTCAAACTCTATATTAATTTGCTACTATGCATAGTTTTTGGAAGCCTTTACATAATAAGCCGTCAGTGATGCTCCTTATTTTTTTTTTAATATTTTTTTTAATTCAATAGTCAAGCCGCACTGCCCCGTTACGATCTAATGTAAAGACACCTACAATTTGTATAGCAGTATCATGGCCTTCTCTCGCTACCTTTAATATTATTAAATGTGTAAAAATATATTTAAATTATAATATTACAAACATAAAAAATGAACAAACAATTTATAAAGATTCGTTTTTTTTTGTCACAATACAATTTTATATTACAATTTTAAAATAATTATACCATATTTGTTATTGGCAAGTAAAATGGGAGGATTGCAATTATAACCGAAAACAAAAGACGTTGTCGGAATAAAGCTGCTAGCAAAAATAAATTCTAGGTTCAACTTAT
>JAOTAV010059689.1:0-14956 GCA_026546445.1 Cyclargus thomasi
TCACACATTAAAAACCGAAATAACACAAATTTAACAAAAAATACAAAACTCACAACGTCACTCTCTGAAATCCTCGCTAAAACTCCGACCTTGTTATCAATCGCGGTTCCAAATTTTTTGAAAGAGAGTGAATGACCGCTACCAGCAATAAAGATGGGTAAGTGCATAATAGGTTCAAATAAGTCTCCAAACCAACTAGCACCAGACTAGTTGTAGCCACGATGAAACTACCTAGGTCTTAACCAGACCAGTAGCTTAGACCCTTTCGAAAAAAAAATAATAGGTTCAAATAAAGTTAATCAACCATTGATAATATGATGGTACTCTACCGCATGATTTCTAATAGCTGTTTAAAAATTTCGACTATTTTGCATAAAAAAAATTAAGAAACAATACTTCATCTATTATTCTTTAGTCGCAACTGTCAACAGACTTCAAAAAAAAATATATTCTTTCGTAATATAAAATAATCCACAAGCTACTGCGTTAGTGTCAACTTATTAACAAGGTTTATTAATAAAGGGACCGTCTTGAGGCGGACATTCTGTGATTGATGACAGCCAATTAATAACAGACCGCTCTCCCTTGATTTTCTTTTTTTCTTAAGTGGCTGATATTGGACAAGTGCTACTCGTTAGATGCTTGGTTTTATTAATATAGTTTGCCTAACGTAAGATGAACTTACCAAATACACCTAGATTTAAAAAATCATAATGGTAGGTATAACATAATGTAGTAGGGAAAAATTTTTTTTTATTAATTTTTTATTGCTTAACAAAAATGCTTAAGAAAAAGAGCATACGAATACATTAGTGGTAGAAGTGTACAATTATCAAGTGATAATTGTCTTTTTTACCTATCGTTAAGTAACGATAGGTAAAGAAGACATTTTTTGTATGCGAGGCTTCATATTGTTTTGTTGCTGATAAATAATAATACTAATGAATACAAAATTATAAAGCTGGTTCATAAACTTGCATAACCATTGACCTATTTTTACAATGTTGCCAACGTAAAGATAGGTCCTTTTTTAAACAAAACAGGAAGTGAAAAATTAATTCCTTTTTTTTCAAACACGCCACTTATAAGGCAAATGACAATAGAATTACCTGCGTCAAAAGCTCTCCTAACCCGTGTTAAAGCCTCCTCGACATATTGGAAAATCACTTTTCGTGAAATCAGCTGTCCTAAATATCCTCCGAGTATCCTTTGTGAGATCTGGCTTAGTGGTAAGTGTTGAGTCCTTGAGAATGCCTTTTGGAGTTAACAAGCATTCGGAATTTTAAATTAAGAACGACGCCATGTTCTGGAACGGGAATATAGAGACGGATAATTTTTGTAGCTTATCGTTTTGTAACTTTTTGGACATTGTAAGATTAGAATAATATTATGTTTTCGTGTGTTACGTTAAAATAGCTTACGTTTTACAAATTATAACAAAAAATTATAACAAACTAAATAATGCTTGCAACTCCGTTGCGCCAAAATTCGTTTATCACCCGGGAACCGTTTTTTTTTTCTGGGATAATAGTACCTATACTATGTCTTTCCTCAGGACTCGAAGTACCCCATACCAAATTTCAGCAAAATCGGTTATGCGGTTTGGGCGTGAAGAGGTAACAGACACTTTCGCGTTCATAAAATTAGTATGGATATGAAAGAATGAATATGGAAATATGGAAGTACGGATGGCATTGATGTTTTAGGGTGCGTTTATTATTAACTATTGTTACTACAATAATATAATACGGTCGCCCTGTGGTCAAAATTTGACCATAAATATTTCTCGATTCAATCACAGACCTCAATTTGGCGTAAAGGTTTTGTTGCCAGGGCAATACATTTTAATTTTAAAAATCACAGACTTCAACCATAAACAAAATAATATTTCGTGTATGATTATCGTGTCATATTAAAATATTGTAGTGTGCGTAGCGTTTTATTTATTAAATATATTCAAGACTAAAGCATATTTTATAAGAATTTTGGTATTCCACGCTCCTTCTCCATATCACCTATAACTGGGGAAAATTACACGCTTTTACATCTACGCGTTTTTCGTAAAAAGGGATACAAATTTATCCGCTCGCGTAGTAATATATAGATTTTTGGTTTGTATTAAATATTCATCAACCACTATAATTGAAACATGCTAGATAGTAAAATAATTTATTACGGGAGGTAAAGGCACTTACAAAGTAGTACCACTTTTTCATTACCTTTTCTGAAACCAGCTTATCTGATTTTGGGCAGACAATACAATTTCACATAATTATGTAGCAACCAATTTTTCGCGATCAATTATATCCAGCCATAAACAAAGACTCGTCAGAAAAGAAAAAAAGAAAAAATGAAACTCCGGCGGCTGAAATCCCGGTTCGTTGACGCTAATTAGTCTCACAATTGTATTCCTTTGTTCGTGTCTTACTGTGAATTATCAATTTATCTTTTATCTTTTTTCGATATAATTGAAAGCGGCGATGGAATTAGGAATAATTCAGTGGGGGAAAATCGATCGTAGACGCAAAAGAATTTTGTTTTTTAAGGTCGAACCCGGATAATTTATTATCCAATGAGGGTTTTCCTGGTTTTGTCTCTGTCAAAAGTATATTTAAAATATATAAAGAAACAGATTCAAAAAATGTAGATGTGACATTCCGATGGTATGTTTTATTATTATTCCGATGGCTTGTCGGATTTTAAGCTTTTGCTGAGACACACACTCTTTAGGTACAAATATCTCAGACGTTTTCCGTGGCAGAGCCCATGCTCCGGGACGAATGGGCTGGCTCTATTGGCGTGATACCACGGCCTCACAGAAAACTGGCATGAAACGGCATTGTGCTGTGTTTCGTTCACTAAATGAGTTTACCGGTGATCCAGCTTCCCTAATCCCCTATCCCTATTCCCATTCCCTATTCCTCATAAAGGCCTGCCGGCCAAGTTGCCACGCACTTGCGACTGTTCGGATGTCACGAGCGTCCATGGGCGACGGAAGTTGCTCTCCACCAATTAACCCGTCTGCTCGCTTGCCCCCTAAATATCATAAAAAAGACGTAGAATGATATAGAGGACTGAGTATCTTACTTTAAGCTGTTGTATCGATGTTGACTCGGTACTACTCTATATTTTTCTACATCTATGGTATTTTTGCCCAAAGAAAGCGTCCATTGAATCCGTATCTAAAATCAAAAACCCAAATTTAAATTTCAAACCCAAAATTCACGAATAAGTCTCCCTTTACTTTACAGCAACATCCAAATGAGATAGCGTATAAAAATCGCTTAACAAAAAGGAATGACGTAATATTTCAAATAAAGCACCTAATAGGACATTTTGGGGGTGTTACGAAAATACTAGCCAGTGAATTTTTATAGCCTTTCATAGTTATGCTCGCGCCCGCCCCATTTCGCCGTGAATTATTTGGCAACATGCTGCTGCGTTGTTTGATTTACGTCCTGCACAATCTACGGATAAAAACGCGCGAATTAACGCCAAATTGTAAAATATATTTGTGAATTTAAAAAGCGTTTTTTTTCTATCTTGATATAGTTAATCGTAAGTGTAAATGAGAATAAATACTAAACGGCAGGACTAATATAACTTTTTATAAATCGTTATCCTTTTTTAAAATGTACTAGAGTTCTTCTTGTTTCAATTTTTTTTTTCAATTCAATCGCAGACTTTGATATAAAGGTGTCGTTACCAGGCCAATTAATTTTATTAACAAAATAGAGACTTCGACCATAAAACTGTATTTCCTGTATGATTATCGTGTTATGTCAAAATATTGTAGCGTGCGTAGCGCTTTATTTATTAACAACTTGTTGGTGCCCACAAAATAATCAATGTGGGGATACTAAACAACAGTAACAGAACACATAACGACAAAAAAAATGTCTGTTTATCTGTTTGTACGTGCTAATCTCCGGAACTACTGGACGGATTTGAATAAATCTTTTTTGTTTAATAGCTATTAGCTCTGCGCAACATATTGGATACTTTTTATCCCGGGAAAATGTACAGTTTCCGCGTGACATACAAATTCTCGCGAAACGAAGTTGCGGGCACCAACTAGTATTTAATAAATTAGACACGCATAGGGACTGGTTTTTGTGTGACGAACCCCAGAGCTTTATTAAAAAAATTAAATTGAGATTGCTTTACCGGATGCTTTTATTAAGGCAAAATACCATAGATATAGAATAATACAGAGGACCGACTCACCATTATTATGACCGCTTAAAGTCGGACACTCGATCCTCTATATAATTGTATGTCTATAGAATTTTCGCCTAAAGAAAGCATCCAATGATTCAGGTGCAATGATAGACCGGCGCAGTCACCTTTTTTGCATCAGGGGAAGAATATTAACGGTATTTAAAGTACTAGACCGCATTGTACTATACTGCATTGCTCACTCAATGAATAGCTCTTTGATGAGCTCGTGTAAATGATATAGAGTCCAGTGCCAACTGCCAGCGTGCCAGCGTGCCAGGTGAGTGATTAAGTGGCACTGGCACTCGCTGCGATGCGATAATGTCGCCCGGCCGTGTTAGTAAATCTGTGTTTTGGACTCGACAAAAAGTTTATACATAGATAGAACAATGCATTATTTATGTTGTACGAGTATAGTTCTATATAATATTTGAGTTGTTAATCGTACTAAACTAGTAATTAGTAAGATATTAATTGCAATAGATTTTTTGATGTATATATATTATATAATTCTTCTGTATATATTCGTATGTCACTGAACTTATCTTAGACGACTGGACCGATTTTGATGATATTTTTTGGGTGTGTTCAAGGGGATCTGAAAATAGTTTAGATTCACAAAATAGCTCGGCAGGACAACGTCTGCGGGCTCAACTAGTATATTATATATATTTACGATATTTTATTTTGTTTGGTTATTCTGAGTTTTCTTCGATTCAAAGACTGTTTTGGAGTCTATGAGTGGTGTAGCAGATGTACGACAATGCTACGAATCAACTGTGATGTCACTATTTATACGAATTTCCGTGCTAAGTTAGTAGAACCGACTTTATAAACGCTATGATTAGCGTTCGCATATATTATGATTATATGGTTCATTTAGACAGATGTTACACGCACAATCTAATATCAGTTCAGTCCATCAGTTTCAGACTCTCAATATTTCTAAAGTAACTGATCGACTGAAGAGATGTAAGACCTAGATTACACGCTCACGTGTAACCAAGGTTGAGATAATTCGTTCGTGTTAATCTAGTCAATTTATGTTCGAGATCCAGCAAACTAACATATTTATTCACATAGCTTTTACCCGCTGCCTGTCCGGGAGGAAATAGGACATTTAAAAATTCCTGTTTTATCCTTCGAAAACTATTACAAAGTTTATTAACGAAGTCAGCTATTTCAGGCTGATACACACCTCTGTTTTTCTGTACACCGAGTTTCGACATAATCCGTTTATAATTTTGGAACACATTCAACAATTCGGGGGGCTTAGGAACAGTAATAGAACACAAATTGACAAAAAAAGTATTCTGTTTGTCTAATCAAACGCGCTAATCTCCGGAACTACTGAACGGATTCGAACAAATCTTTTTTATTTACGGTTCTCATGATATACAAATTTTCGCGCTCAACTAGTCACGAATACAACACTAATTTAAAGCATTTAATGTTCCAAATTATCGATATTGAATAACATACAATACCGAGTACATTCGAAATTAATTACTTCGTCCTTTGTAATTAAACGCGAAATCGATAGGGTTGTAGCTCTGAACCGTTATATCGATAAAAGCCCCTTTGCCGTTGAAATCGATACGGATTATATCGATATATAGTATGTGCTTTTAATACATAGCTTTTCCATGCTCTTATCATACTTAGATTAAAATAAGGAATTACTCGTGCGTTAAGAAACTATGCTTTCTAACAGATATGCTTCACAGTTTATTTAATAAAATATTCATATTGTGTATACAGGCGTTATAGTTTAACATTTTTTTTTTCGTCATACTAAATTATTTCTAAAGATGATGGCATGTTGGTTAGCAACTTTCGCGCCGTTTTTTTGACAGTGTAAGAGACATTCACTTTACCAAAAGCAGCACGTGCGTTGTGGGTGAATGTGGGAGGTTTCACATCATTTTAAATACACAAAAAGCACTCTGTCTTCCTTTACTCTCATAACAAAATGGGAGGGATGACCGACACGAGTGGCGACAGATCAGCCGCAGGACCGACTTTTTATATGCGCATCCAACACATAACTTAAAATCAAACAATCAGTTGGTCAACCGGCGTTATCCTGACTTATTTGGCAATAACATGTTTCCAACGCAGGAATCAAACCAACGACCTCCTGCAAGTCAAGAGCCACTTTGTTCCACTTGACCAGGAAGACATCACCTGTCGTACAACCTTTTTTTTTATTTTGTTGACACTTAACTTTTTTATATATTACAGATGACATATTAATGATTTATGTATTTTTATGATATATTACTGACTGCCTTCATAGAATTGCTTATTCATTATAACTATTATAGTGACTAGTCATGAAATTATTAAATATAAAAGTTAATTTAATAGATGAAGAATGATATAATGTAATAAGATAATAATAATAATAATATCTATGGACGCTTCACACCACGTTAATCTGGCCCCGTTAGGAGTACCTAAAGGACTTGTGTTACGGGTACCAGACAACGAAAATATATTTAACACTTTTATACTATACACATTTTTAAGATTTTTATTATATAATACACATATTTAATACACATACATGACCCAGGAACATTGAAAAACTTTTTTTTGAACGAACGATTCGAAGCCGCGACCCACGGCGTGAGCTACCGAGCGCTCAACCACTGCGCCACAGAGTCGTCAAAGATTTAAATAATATTTGTAGTAAGTAGCATATCCCCAATATTTACATTTTTGCATGCCCTAAGTAGCCTATGTGCTGCAGCTATACTCAATATAACACCTAGATTTACACATATGCAAAACAATTGATTAAATCTTATTACTTTCCGATACACGCATATACAGAAAGCCTAATAAATTAATCTAACAGTAGGCACTAAACCTAATTTGATTACTAGATATTGTCTATTGTTAAGGGGTGATCAGAACAGCAAAGCCGTCAACAATCCGCGCGCTCTGCGATAATGGAAAACGGATTACAGTGTACACCCGGCAGGACCCAGGCGGTCAGTGGGTCACTGGTTTCAACGTTTCAATATAATTTTCATTGTTCAATGCCGAAGTTACTGAAAATGTTATTGGTAATAACCATACTTCATTATTCATTTATTTCATAACATGTTACAATAATAATTTAACAGAGTATTCATAGAATGCTGTACTATGCTCAACCCGTTTTGTAGGTACTAATAACTTTAAAGATATAATAATTTAAATGTGAAAGTTTAGAGATTTGATACTCGACGGCGTTAAAAACTGCTGAACCAATTTTCATTTAAATGGCACACAAAGAGGATAACTAGAATAACACATATTGCCGGGGAGGTGAAAGTGCTATTTTTGTAGTAGCTCGAGCGTTGTGTGACGAGGATTTTTTTATTTTACCGGTGGGATTAGACTACCAGGCTATTGTACTCACAGGAGGGACAAACCAGTAAAGCCTCATATGGGAGTTTTTTTTATTTAAAAAAATATTTTTAATGTCTTCATATTTTTAATTTTAATTCAATATTAAAAATTTTATTTTAATATTTATCCCGAGGCGCGCATCCGAAGCGCATCACATGTGATCGGAGAAGCAAGCGCAAGAGTTGTTTGACTCATGTTTACGTCACTAATATAAAATTAAAATATTATTAATTTTTTATTTAATAAATAAATTTAGCCCTTATTACCGATCGCTTTACAGATTTTTGTACTTGTTACTTTAATTTTATAAGATGTCGCGGCGGCCGGTGTGTCTTACGACATAGGCCTCCTCCAGAGCCTCCCACTGCTTTCTATCGGCTGAAATTCTTTGCCAAAGCGGACTCAGTGTAAACTTTAAGTCATCTTTGGACTTTGCGACCTCGGTTCCTGAGACCGTCCCTCGGGATCCGGGATGTCACCTGCTTGCTCAATTTTTTTATTTTACACCGTAGCATGTGCCGTCCATCTTCATTTCAGTTGATTTACTCGACGGAGTATGTCTGTCAGTTTTGTTTCGCTTCTCATGTTAGCACTTCTAATTTTGACTGTTATTTTTAATCACAACATGCTCTTCTCTATAGATCTCTGGCATTTGGCAGTTTGTCTCTATACTTTTTGGTCAGCGCCCAGGTTTCGCATCCGTATGCAATGCAGGGAGGATACATGTAATTAATGTTTTTTTCTTTATTTTTATATGGCACCGCTCCGCGGTTTTTTCTGCGAAGTTATGTGATAAATATTAACCTAACCTAACTTAGCGTGCTCTCTCTTTAGGTTATCCGCTAACTTAACCTAAGAGTGATCTCAATATGAGTGAGGTTAGGTTAGCCGCTAACCTAACCTAAGTGTGTTCTCAATATTAGTGAGGTTCGGTTAGCCGCTAACCTAACCTAAGTGTACTCTCAATATTAGTGAGGTAAGGTTAGCCTCTAACCTAACCTAAGTGTGTTCTCAATATGAGTGAGGTTAGGTTAGCCTCTAACCTAACCTAAGTGTGTTCTCAATATGAGTAAGGTTAAGTTAGCCGCTAACCTAACCTAAGTATGTTCTCAATATGAGTCAGGTTAGGTTGACCGCTATACTAACCTAAGAGTGTTCTCAATTTTGAGTCAAGCCAGGTTAGGGGCTAAACTAATCTCACTCTAGTAATTGAGAACGCGCTTAGGTTAGGTTAGCAGCTAAACTAATTTCACTCATATTGAGAACACACTCAGGTTAGGTTAGCTGCTAACCCAACCTCACTCATAATCAGGAGACACTGAGCTTAGGTTAGATTAAAAATTTATCATGTACCATAAATGTTTAACAAAATTTAAAATAATAATAATATACCTTTAATGCACTCATTTCCTCTGGTGATCTTATTCACAAGAACCATAAGAAATAAAACACTTCGAAATCTCAGAGATTAATGAGCAAGTAATTAATGCTATAATAAATAAATGGTGTGAATACGTTGCTTAAAACGCCATCAGATAAATAAAGCTGGTCGTAAAACGAAACCTGTTTTGCTTTTATAAATCATAACTGGATTAATCGGGAGGAGCGGCAGTTAAGCCGAGCATGGGCCGCTGCCTCGAATACAGCGCTCGACGGGGCGAGAAGCGGGGAGGGGACTAGAATGCAGCATTCTGGCAAGTAGGCTTTAAGCTGATTCTCTCAATACATATAGCAATAAGAGCGGATGCTTATGTAATAAAAAATAGAGACAGGCGTAATACTCAAATATAGGGACACAAGAGCTGCACTCAGGCGAGACTTCTGACTCAAATACAACGATAAGAGCGGCACTAAGGCGAAAACAGACTTCTGACTGAAACATAGCGAGGCAAGACTTAAGAAAACCGTCTTGCGCCTTAGTGACGCACTAAGGCGAGTTATAGTCTTCTGTCTCAAATATATAATATTTAACAGCGGGGACAGTGGTTTTCAAAATCGTGTCGAAAATAATATTTCATTGTCACACTATTTCATCTGCCCACGAGATCGTAGAAGCTAAAATTTGTGCTCAGCAATCGACTCCCGGGCAAGTAATGCAAGGGCAAGTCGTTTATCGCTTCGCTCGCCGCTGTACTCGAGGCAGCGACCTTAAATCGGGTTTAAATATAAACTTTATAAACCAGAATATAAAGCCTTTGTTGACATATCACATAATACTGAGCATGTAATTTAAAAATATGGCGTATGTTTTAATGCGAAAAACATTTTACATCTTTCACATGAAATAAATCAAAAACTATTTACATTAATTCACCGTAATCCTTGTGGTGTTTGTGCTATTCATACTGAAAAAATGTGAAACCTCTTTCATTACAGAACATGCAGCATTTTGTACAATTTAAAAATATAAAAAAAGATAGCCAGTTTAATAAATTCTGTTTAGTTAACTTTTTTTTTTACTTCTCTTTCTCAGACTCCTTTTACAAACTTGTATATTAAGTTAAACCTATCCCTCTTTGCTGTTACAAAATAATCATACTCTTACTTTAATTCGTTGCTGAGTTTAACATCACGTTTCTAAAGTAGCCTATTCCGTCTGTTTCATTGCGAAAAATGTAATGACCCACTTCCCGAGTCGGATGAAAGTTTGAAGTTTGTAATAACGGCTGTGTACATTACAAAGCTAACTGGTATCAGCGAAATGAGAAAAAATAATAACAACTCGTTCATTAATAAATTCAGTTTGTTTTTGTTTGATCCGCACTTGGCAGTTTGCTGAACGAGAGTTTTTTGTTTTCATTATATTTCTTTGTTTCAGCCACTTAATGCCCCGCTTCTTCAGTCGACGCGATAATCTTGGCGATTCAGTGTTTTCGTTTCATTAAAATTGTTTTGTTTACCCGAAAGGTCGTTTTCAGAGAGGAATCCTTTTCGTTACTAACAAGATGACGCCCGCTACTCCGTTGCCCGAAAATAGTTTTTCGCGCGAGGACCATACCATTTCCAGGGATAAAAGTATTTTACGTCCATTTTCGGAATTCAAGGTACCTTTATAGCAAATTTTAACAAAACCGGTTTAGCGGTTAGGGCATGAAGTGCCAACATACAAACAGACGCACTTTATACAATGTAAAGATTGACGTAGGCTCTACTACTATTTTTATCATCGATTTTGTCTGCAAAAAGAATGCCAAATCCCACTGCTTTAAAATGAAACACTCAATTGAGTCGTTCAATAAATAAAATCCACGTGAATACCGAATATACAATTGTATGCGCTCCGTGGCTATTATGTGGCCTGTCATATTATATGAATGCTGATGCGCACTCAATTCGAGCACTCTCCACAGCATTCAAGCTGCATGAACATTCGCTGTTTTTGCTGTACTGCTAGGGCTGCCATCAGCTCAATTGCCGGTATCATTTCATTCCGTTCACATGGCAGAATTATAGGTATTTTCCTGGACACATCTTAAAAGTTATGAGATCAGTTTCTCTTATCAATATATACATATTTCTCTTTCCGTTTTTCGCTAAATGTTTTCTAATAAGAATTCATATAAATCTGAAGTTCCATCTTAGTTTTGGCCGAGAAGAAACCTTGTGCATCTTTAGGGAGTTACTTTATTTCGTCTATTGCTGCATTAAAAATTGGATTTTGTCTTACCCGAAGTGTGTCTTCTGTCAATTTCAAAAAAAACCCGGGATGCCCTTCAATCTAGTAGAAATCTGGGGAAACCCAGACGGATGACAGCCCTAGTGTATAGTTAGGTAATAAGGCTGGTTTTCATTGTGTTTTTTGTTTTTATAAGCTTACATTCCGACTACAGATATAAAAATTTTGCTCTTTTAATCTTTTATTTGTATATTGTTATTAGCTACTCCCGTATCAAGAAAAGGTGTAATAAGTTTGAATTGTCTATGTGCCAGTCTGTGGCATCATAGCTCCGGAAGATAAAATTAAGCAATTTACTTTTTTTTTTTGTACTCTGGTTGGAGGGTGATTTTGGTACTTCCTAAACATCCGTTGAGATATTTTATTTTATTTATTTATTTTTTCCTTTATTTTAAACTCTTTGCTAGTACGGAATTGGCCAGTATTTTAATTTTGTTGTTACTAAGCCCTGCATTAAAAATAGAATATAATGTAGTATTAAACGTTAAACGCTGTAACGATATACGTTAGATATTTTTTTATTAATTAGATTCGTTTCCTCAAACAAACAAATTTAAAATTTACTAATGTGGACATCGCTGTGCCAAAAAATAGGCCACCGACGCAACTAAGCCCGAAAAAACGAGGCTGCATTGTTAGCGTAACTGAATTTAATGTTTGATCATCTTGATGAAGCACACAGCTGATCCGATTTTCATTTTAACAGATAGTTTTGAATATGGAATATTGTGTTAGGGTCACTAGCGCGATCTGTTTATTGTTCTAATTACAAGATTTTAAATTTTAAACGGCTCAACCAATTTAAATACATATCTAAATTGAATATCGTCTTATTTGCTCGAGGGCTTTGATGCCACAGCCATACTGACAGACTGACACACAATTACACACAAACACGTACGACACGGTCACATTAACTAGAAAGTTGACCTTGATAATGATAAAGAAATGTTAAAATACATAACAAAATGTCAAAAAACAGCAACAGAATAAAAATAAGCTGTTTTGGAACGTTTTGTTATGTTCTTGTTATTTTTTTACATTTCTTTATGATGGTCAACTTTCTAGTTAATGTGACCGTGTTGTATATCATTTTTTTACCGTAAGAAGTTGACTATAGGATACAATTTGCTTTCAGCTTTTTTTCATTTCTTAACTAAAATACAATTAAGTTCTTTATAATGTTATTTCTTTAAACGGCAAGGAAATGTAAAGAGATAGAACTCTATTAAATTTTAGGTACTATACTGTAGTAAAAATAAGGCTTGTACATGTGTTCGTTACATGTATGCCTTATGCTGTTAATTTTTGCCTTTTTCACTAGATAATTCTTCATCCATGATGCTTGACTTTATATTGATTGATGAGGTTTCGTCTTTGGACATTGGTAATATACAAGCCGAAGGACCTTTTTCACCGCTTACTGATAAAGTTTTTGATAGGCTATCCATAACTTTTTGTCAGATTCTCCATACAACACCTGTCAAAAAAAGTTGTGGATAGACTATGCGACACTTATCAGTAAGCGGTGAAACAGACCCTTAATGTTATCATGTGCGCCTTTCGAGACCAGCCGACCAATACGAGCGGGAAAATCTTTTGTATCCTTCCACAAGGCTTCACGCGGAATTTTATTGAACAGTAAATATGGCGGTGCACTGGGCGGGAAAGCGCTATGTCCACTCATCGATTGACGGCCAGCGGACCGGAACACGACCTATTGTTCCATTTGTACATCAGCTGTAATGCTTTTAATGCTCTTTTTTTAGGGTTCCGTACCGAAAGGGCTAAAACGGGATTCTTTATGTAGTATCTAGCCAATACAGGCTAGATACTAATCAAGAACAGTAATAGCTAGAGAGTTTAAATTTTCACAGATTATGTGTTTTTTTTTTTTTTAATTTCAATGAAAACTTCTTTACACGTTTGTTGCACAGTGGATTAAAAAAGACGCTCACATGTCTTAGGCCTCGATTCAGGGTGCACAATTCGACTCGTACATATTAGAAAACTTCACGACGTGGCATCCAATGAATGCTCGCCGCGCGTGACCGATAATCGCTCGTGAAGTTTCCGGATACAAGTCAAATCGCATTTCTTTATATATTGACGGACAAGAGTTTGTCGGGGTAGAGTGAAACATGCAGAGAGGCCCTTAATTCAGGCCTCTCGGTAGAGAGAAACATGCGGAGAGGCCTGAATAAAGGAATGATCACTCCCAGACAATATCGGGACCTGAGTATAGATACAAGGGAGTAGAAAGCTGGGGGGATGGCGTAGAAATGGATGTGATATTCTCCCTCTTTTTATTAGGCGGCAAAAATGTACACCAGGTTCTGCTGTTTCGCTTTCACTTCTACCGACTCTTTTAAAGCTCTACTAGCCTTTGTTATCATTTGGACGATGATTTTCAAAATACAAAAAGGTACATAGGTAAGTATATGTTATTTTCCATCATTGTGACATATTTAACCATAAATTAAATCTAACAAACCTCTTCATATAAATCATAATTCACCAATAGAAACTATAATATAACAAGTACATTTCAATAACAATACATGATATATTAACCAAATTCCCTTTGTGATTTAAACCATTAGCTAAATGATACAAAATGTGTACCCTGATTCAACTATGTTAAGCAACTCAAATACAGCTTAGCTATTCTTAGAAATATTGCTAAGAGTCTATATTGCTATTTTGTCATTCTTGCAAATAAGCACAAATTAAAAAAAACTATTTGCATTTTTTATAATGTGCAAAAGTAAATTGCAGAGCAGCTCCATTGCAATCCTCTATTTGTTGTTCGATTTCCTTTCAAACAGCTGAAAATGCTATTTTAAGTGTAAAAGTAAGTGTAAAATGCTATCGTAAGTAAAGGGTGTTTATTACCCCGCAAAATTTCTACTGAAACCATGAAAATTCTCGATGTTGACGAAATTTATTTAACCGACGTTGAAAGTAACCTTTTCACCGTATATACACAATACACATAAAAGTTTAAATTAGCATTACTTCAGTCGAGTCAATCGTTAAAAACAAAATCAATCTAGTCTTGTTACTTTTGTATTTTCATAAAAATACTTTCACATTACATTCACAGAGCACTATCTGAAACCTGAAAGTGGCTCCATCAATGTCGTATCACAGTAGTAGAATCGGGGTAGACGCGCCACATAATACGATGAAATGCAAATCGCCATTATGCACTTCAAAGTGCGAACAACCGACCGCGACAAAGCGCGCCGAACTTCGCCATACCGCTATTATCTAAATGCGACTGTCATAGAGTACAAAACAGAGGAGATCAATTTTATATTAAATACTAGCTTCTACCTGCGGCCTCGCTCGAGTGGAATTCGAAAATGACGTGAAAATATAAATGTTCTAGTAAGCCTACTTTTTGAAGATGTCGTTTATCCAAATTAAAATCATAATCATATGTTAATCTATGGCACGTAATTATAATCAGCGCTTAGCGCGTAAGAGCGCGATCAAAAAATTTGAGATGCTGTTTTCATTCATAAAGGTCTCTTTATCATACTCTTAACTATTACATGCTATCACTAAGCGCTTACCCTTTTTTTTTTTTTTTTTTTTTTTTTTTTTTTTTTTTTTTTTTTTTTTTTTTTTTTTTTTTTTTTTTTTTTTTTTTTT
>JAOTAV010059700.1:0-14956 GCA_026546445.1 Cyclargus thomasi
CACAATCTTCATTATTTTAAAGTCGGTACCAGCTAACATGTCATGATTTGTCTAAATTTAAATTTTTGACTGGTACCTACTTCGAAATTAAGAAGAAAGAAAAAACTTTGAAAATCGGTTCACAAACAGCGGAGCTATGGTTGAACATACATTAAAAAAATATATATATCCACAGCCGAACATATAACCTCCTCGTTTTTGGAAGTCGGTTAAAAAATGAAATCAATTTTGTAGCTTCGCCGTGATTGACAAACATTTAACTATCCATTTTTTATGAGCGTAATTTGTGTATATAATTTATAATGTGTTAGTTGAGTAATAATAATATTGTGATTGACCTTTTGTATGGGGTTTTCCGATGACTCGGAGCGGAAAACAACTTGTTGTGACGGTTTTTTAAAATTATATTATGTTATAAATGTATGTACTGGTGTCTGTCTATACATATACGCAAAAGAATAAAAAATTATCGTCATTAATAAAAAAATAAGCAACTCAGCTGATACCAGGACTAACTTTAGAATTAAAATTAATTAATAACTCTCATTGGCACCTTTTAAGGGCGCCCCAGCTTTTTTAATCGATTTCCAAAAACGAGTAGGTTATTATGACTTGATCACGAGATTCATACTCAGCTTCGGCCAGGGGGGAGGGCAATGGTGGATCCGCCTTCGATACCTTCGATGTATATTCATATATACTTCTAGCACTTTAGATGCAGATGTACTATCAAAGAATTGATGCTTCGGCAGGTGGCGGACCAAAGCTATTTGATCGCATCACATCAAACCCAGCCGATCGCGACTGACATTGAATTCAGATAACTCGACCAAATGATATATCCCCGCTTATGAACTTTTCCTCGACAGTACCTACGTTCAAGTCTGACCTTCTCGTCTTTATTATCATTGCCTGTTAACTTTATTACTCTTTATGAGTAAACTGTATTTATTTAGATGGTACAAGTTATATGAAGTAACAAGACACGTACGGTTTCGAGCTGAATTATTATACCGTTATTCATAACTTATTTTAGTAAAATACATTTTTGTCAGTCTAGATGTTTAGCCATGTCTGGTATTATTGTTATTTACTATACAAGTTTTACAAATCGACACTTATTTATTACAAGTAAATAAATGTGGCGACTCCTTTAAGTTTAACTACTTGTTAACCGAGAATACCTTATCGAATCAGCAGATGTTTAGCGTGTAAGAGACGGGTCGTAATAAAGTTCAGTAGATATGAACTAGAATAGACAAATTTTAATATGATTAAACGTGGCCTAAACCCACGTTTCACTTTAATTATTATGCTTAATTTTAATAAAATATTATATGTAATAGTGACAGTTAAAACACTTCTAAATTCTTTGTACGTCTATTCCTTTTACTTCAATACAGCATTTATTTATTAAATACACACCACATAATGTAAATTTTTATCCACATACACACTCTCACTCGCTGTAATCAATGCTAGTCTCGATATATGCGTCCACTTCAATTGTTTATTTAACGAGGATAATGTCTCACCTTTGACCAACTCAGCGTTTTGCACATTCTGTGTGACGGTCACGAATTTCGGGCCGATTTGTACTCTGGATGACTTGTTGATGTTGAGGTTCGCCACACTTGGCATTTGAGCCTGGGGAGCCAGGGGTCCTTGGGCACATATCGCTAAATCCTTAGTCGCCATTGTACCCAATGCGGGCGATATACATAATAAGCAAGTTCGTACACAACACGCGCGCAGTTCGCACGACACGGCGCGCGTTCGTCGCAAGTGCAACTAACTTCATTGTTTGAGCAAATACGATAGCGATATCTTTGCGTAATTATCTTTGTTTTCCTTTTTTAGAAAAATAAATAGTTTATTGAAACTGCTATTGATTATTATAGTCATTTTTTTTATTGTAGTATGCTGTATGTGAAATAATGTCGTAGTCCTGATCATTTGGGCATAGGGTGCTAAAATAGAGAGCTTAAACATAAGATGGCTCCTCTCTGTGGCGTTCCTCTCGCCGCTTAAGACGAAGCTATAGTTACGATCCACCTTCCATAGCATCGTCAGCGGCTGTCCGATTTCTGCCACACCATACTCGTTTGTGGGCGTATTTTCGGCCCACGGGCTAGGACTTGTCTAGGCCCTCCTTTACTGATTTTGCGATGCATGGAACGCACTGTGCATCACGATCCATTCTGGGTCTCGTTCTAGGATGACAGTATCCCCATGCCGTATCCCCGAGCACCACTGTTGAGGTAGATCAAAGCGCTGACGTCTCACGTCTCAAGGCCGTCTCAAAATTTGGACTCCTAAAGAATTTTTACAGCAATACGTTAAACAACATGTTTTACGACAAATGCTTCATTAATTGTAATTTCTTTAATCTTTAACAACTGATGAAATTATTTGTTACTATCACGAACCGTTCATTTTTTCGGAATAAAAAGTTTCCCATAGGTCTCCCCGGGACAAAAAGTATCCCCATACCACATTCAGCGAAATCGGTTCGGCGATTTGAAGAGAACAGACAGACACACTTTCGCATTTTTTTATGATATTTAGGAGGCAAGCTAGCAGACAGATACTTGTGGCATCCGAAGAGTCGAAAGTGCGTTGCCGGCTTTTATGAGGGAACAGGGAACGGGAATAGGGAAGTTGGGCCACCGGTGAACTCACTTACTGGACGAAACACAGCACAACGCCCACAGAAAACTGGCGTCAGTTTTCTGTGAATTTAAAATATTAGTATAGATTTGTTTTGCCAAAGATTGTAATAACTGAATGAGTTAATAATGTATAAAGTCTAATGCGTTTATTTGAAGAAGTAATCAGGTACATTTGTAATCTGTAAATAAATCAATAAAACTTGATATCAACCGATCAATCCATTAGCGTGCCAAAAGTGATAACTATCTATAGCTTGACCACAACCTCTGTACCGCGTCCTAGGAACGTGGGAATAGGCGGGGGATGGATAAGAATAATACCGCCATCAGCAGTGATGGCCAACTGACAGAGTAGCCCAGCCGGCCATGGTAACCCTCCCCCGCCGCGCTGCGCTCATACACAAGGGTTAGCGTAAGCCATACGAGCTTTCCTCTTATTATCTTTTAACTTTCCACATGTAAAGTTCATAGGCGGGTGAGGGGGGGGGGATGGGAACGTGCCTGCCTCGGAATGATCTGGTGAACACTTTTTATGCCCAAAAAATTTATGTTTACCACGCGATAAACGAATTTGGTCACAACGGGTTTGCTGATGTCATGTATTTTCTAATGTTTTTTTATCTTACTGGCCCAAAGCATACATAGATACTAGTTACTAAGCTTAAGATAAAAAGGGGCTCAGGCCCCCCGTGAAAAATGGGTCTAGATATACCAATGCTAAAGTTTAAGACTAAATGATGTTGTCACGTTTTTACCCACGCTGTCCCTGTAGAATTATATTCTGCAGATATTTAAACCAACCAATCCTCAAACCGAATTTCTGAGGACCTAAAAGATCGTAATAACAACATCACAAAGGAATTGCTCTATATTTATATATTTTGTTACAAAATCGAATAGTTTTGATGAAAGATGAAAAAAAAAAGATATTTTAAATTGATTGCGAAATTAGTAGTTATTTACAAGAAATATGACAAAATGAATCTCTGTTAGCAATATTGCGAAGTGACCTTTTTTGGGAGGCTGGTCAAAAAATTGGTAAGCCTGTCACATACGACTTATTAAATCTATCGGTAATTTCGGATAATATGAGGGGTCCACAACAAAACATAATATGAACGGAATGCTTTCGCGCGGGGCGTCATAATTATTCTGACCAGAGTGCCGAGAGCGAGTTTTTTTTTCACATCCGACCGTGAACGCGTTTCGCGTTTTATATGGGATTTGTACATGTGACCGCGAGCACCGCTAGGTGGCGCTATACAATCCCATATAATATATCTTAGTAAATTAGGCACTCTGCCGTCCTAAAAAGGTCACTTCGCAATATTGCTAACAGCATTTTGTAATTTTTCTTGTAAATAACTACTAATTTTGCAAGATTTTATTATCAATTTAAATTGATTTTAAAGTAACTTTTATATCAAAACTATTAGATTTTTTAACAAAATGTACTAAAATGAATCGTAGAGCAATTCCTTTGTATTGCTATCACGACCTTTTTAGGCGCTCTGGTATTGGGATTATGTTCAGTACATGCATTAAAAAGTATCCTATAATTTTGTCACCGGTATGTACGGAAATTTTGATATCGTGCATTTTGTATGGCCCGGGGCTGATTGCAACTAATTTTAAAGTGTTTCCGATATAAATTCCTAATTAGCTGCAGTTATATTACAATTCTGTAGACACCGTAAAATAAACATGGCTTTTGCCATAGCCACAGAAGTCAAAAATAATTAATTCCTATCCCCTTCTTGTTTAGTGTGAGTCTATTGATTTCAGTAGTCCAAAAATTTATATTTGCAAAAAAATATATTATTTTTTCTTTTTATTGGGTTCATCTGGTCAATAACAGGAGTTAAAAATATTATTAACAAGAGTCTGTAGATTTAAGGCCTGTTTCATCGCTTACGGATAGTCTATCCACAACTTATTTGACGGATGTTGTTTGCAGAATATGTTAGAAAAAGGTGCAGATAGCCTTACAGAAACTTTGTCAGTAAGCGGTAAAACAGGCCCTAAATCTAAATAATTATATTATGTAATTAAAAAAAAAATACAATGACTTTAGAAATCCGATCATTTCGTTTTTAAAGATTATTGTAATAATTGTTTGTTTTGAGATTGGTTCGGGGAAGTCCCTTATCAAAGAAATTTGACATTGCCAAATATTATAGTCCGAGAGATAACGCCATTTGTAGTGACGCATGTTACTGCAAATTATTATTTCTTATATCATGTACATTCTAATAACGAACAGCGCTAGTCTTTAATTTTTATTTTAATCATCATTCTGTAGAGATTTTCAATCAGAGCGCTTAAGTTTTGAGGTTTTCAATTTATTAACTGGAATAAAATATATGATAAAATTACTAAATTTTAATTTATTTATATTTGAGAATAAGATAATTGATGAGAGTCAGAGTGTATTATAAATATATGTGAGAGTGTATAGTAATTATAAAAACTAAATTAGGTGTAACAATCAAAATGACAAAAAAAAAACAAAATAAGTTTATTTTGATTTAATTTATTTATCATATATAAGTATTCAATTATCTCTACTTATTCTAATTATTACTTTAAGATTACATCAACACAAACGTATTACAGATAGATAGCCTTATATTTAGCAATATATTGCAATATAGTACAATTAGCGTAAAAGCCAGCAATGACAAATACTATATTTTACATGCTATTTGCAAATTGCTAGCTCTTAGACCATTACGTTTATTTTTACATTTAAATAATTATCACGTGGTTTAGTTACCTTGACGCTTGCGAACTTCATGATATGAGTGAAGTCGAGTCGGCTCGCGCCTACTTCACTCATGTCAAGGCGGTTCGAAAATCGAATTACGCAAAAAATTTCTTACACAAAACAATAAACTAACAACAAGATAAATTAACTGCAGTATTCAAAACCCTTAACTAAAAGATATACATCCTAGTGCAGGTAGGATTACTTCTCTCAATACTGGTCTATGGCGTTATAGAATTATGTACTAAGCACACAAAATAACATGTAAATAAATATGGTAGATAACAAGTGAAACGTGCGTCTACTGTACATATGCAAAAGGGGAAAGGGTAATATTAAATTTATAAAATGCTATAATTTTTTACGTTGCAGGAAAAGTTTGTATCTACACTTTTCACTTTTGTCAGCTCCAACAATTTTGATTGTTATGTACATAATATATAGACACGTTATTAATTCGTTATCACAATGAGTTGTTCCAAATCTTATCACCATTAACTGGTCATTTATAAAATGATGTCTGTGACATGATAATTGATAACGTATTGCATTGTTAGCATATAGTGATATCACTGAGCCTTTACTATGAACTTAGCATACCACAGTATAAATATACACGGTAGCTCGTACATGACTTCGGAAATAAAACGTTCGCAAAGCAAAAACAAAGCAACATAGACACTTTTTATCGGTAGACGCGGACGAAACCAAGAGACGCGTATTTAATATCTTGTTCTCTTATAGCTTGAATCACAATTACCCGTGCGCGCTTCTTTCCAATTATTATTTTAAGATGGTTTACGGTATATAATTTAACTCTGTGACCATAATATATCGGTGCGTTACACATAGCACATAGGTTTTCGATTTTAAACATAAAATATTTCAACTACAGCTGTCAACACGATATAACCAATACAATTGTTCAAAATGTGACATAAAAGTTTCCTGTGAAATCAATTTTCTATTGTTGCTGAAACAATTACTATAATTCGCTCATACAAAGCGACAAATTATACAAAGGCGATGTGCAAACACAGGTGACATTCTAGTTTACTTATTAAAGCGTTTAAATATATGTAATAAATACTGGTTCGAAAGTCGATCGACTTACAAAATATAGCCTTAACATAGCATATACCTAAATCACTTATGAGACTCTCACCTCGATAGATACTATGCCTGGGATACAAGAGGCCAATTTAAGACCTGGACAGCAAGATAGATTTCAAATGCCTTGGCTTGCTGACACTGGCTAAAGGAGGCTAAAGGAGGGTCGCGTAAAGCGGGGAGGGGGTCGTCGAATTGTGATAAGGTGTGACATAGGGGTCCTCATTTCTGTGACATCACATTCAAAGTTTTGAGATTTAATCTCAAATTTTGTAATATGAATGTGGTTTAAATTTTCGGGAGCAAAATTGTAAATTTTGTAACGTCACAATAGGGATTAAAGGCTACCTGTGACAAGGGGAGGGAGGGGTTCTAAAACCATGAAATTTGTGTTACGTAATTTATGGATGGTCAAAAGTGAAGCTAGTTTTGTCTGAAGCCTTGACAGATCACTGACACTAGCTTGCTGTCTTTAATTGAAAAACTGATCTCGTTTATCCCGGACGTTACAGCAGGATAGCATGGCTACAAGAGATGCGACACCCAGACAGACATGATACATGAAACAGATTACAATTTGTCTACTGTCAAACTAGCCCTCTCTGGCCATGCTAAGCGTGCTGAAATTTGAACGTCGTTCTTTGCAAAGAATTGTTTGTACTCGTAAATCACGCATTGAAAACTGATGTTTGTTGGCCTCCTGGCAAAATGTACGGCGCCCGCGTAGCTCGGATACGGTTAGTACACGGTGTAAACACAAGTACACCTTTGGAAGTTGCCATATTCTCGTATATGATATTAATACACAATTGCAGCGACTTAAATATAAACTATGACACAAAAAAACGTCTGATACTGCATGTTATTTGGCCCCTGTATTTTAAATTTAACATTTGTTTAAATAAAAACATAATATTGTACATACCTACATCATAGTATAGAAGACACTAGGTAATGATAACATAGTCATAACCCCGCGCTACGCTTAACGCGACGCTTAGAAAAATTATAACGAAAGAAATAAAAAATGTTGAATGGTTTAGCGGATTATGACCAAAGAAATGCTGGTTACGCTTAAATTCAAAGATATTTAATCATAATTGAACTTCAATTTAACGAAGAGACTATGTCAAAACAATTAAATTATACTCGACTGCTGGTTTCTGCGAAACTTTCCTGTTTTTCTATTTCATATTTTTTAAATCTACCTAATCCGTTATCCTACGGGCCAGTCCTAAAAAATTGAAAATTCATCTACTCTTAACAGTTTTCTAGCTTCGTTATCGTATATTTTATCTAGTCGAGTTCATGAGACAGAATGAAAAATGTAAACAAAGAACAGCCTTGCAGATTGAAAAACACTATCAATTCGTCATTAATTTAATGACGAATCTGTCAAATGGAAATATAGATAAAGCGTTGTTTACATAGATGATTCCCTCTCGTGTTTTACTCTACACTTTAGGCCATGAGAAAACCTCCTTTTTTTGAAGGTGGAATCGTGCAAATCTCTCATTATGAGCGATTTCGGGTTGCGCCAACTGTAGCGCTTGATCGTCCATCATGGCCTTAGTGTAGAGGGGCCGTTTCTCCTCGTCGTGTGCTTGGCGTGCTGTTGGACGCTCTACAGATGGGTGATGATGATGTCGTCGTCAATTTCGTCTTTCTCGTCGTCTTCTTCTGGCGGTTGTTTGGCGGCTTCGGCGGCCGCTACAGGGTTTTCGGCGATGGCTTTAAGTCGGCGGGTCTGGAAAGAAAAAGATGGCACATTGAAGCAGCTGTAAAATAGATAGTTATGGAACTACGACGAAGTGAATTTAACGGATCAAAGAGCGTCCGAGAGCCTAGTGGGTAAGACCTTTGGTTCGCACTCGAGAGGGTGCAGGTGCGAACCCTGGTGGAGGCGTGTACTAATGAAGCATTCTCCGATCTCAGGTTCATAATATGGATGCTCATTGGCCGTTGTCATAGGAGAGCCATGCTTCGGCACGAATATGCCGGCTCGACCGAAGTGATACCACCGCCTTTCCTCTGAGGTGTAATGCTGTGTTTCGTTCAGTGATTGAGTTTACCGGCGGCCCAACTTCCCTAATCCCCCTATTCACATTCCGTATTCCCTCATAAAGGCCGGCAACGCACTTGCGACTCTTTGGATGTCACGGGTGTCCATGAGCGACGGCAGTTGCTTTCCATCAGGTAACCCGTCTGCTCGCTTGTCCCCTAAATATCACAGAAAAGTTATCACCATGCCTTTCAAAATCGGTTAGTGTTTTGAGCGTGAAGAGGTCGCAGACGAACGGAAAAACTAATAATTACAGTTACTGAGTGCAAATCCCTCGTGTATTTATAATGCATTATTACTTTTAGGTTAGTTAATTAGCCTCACTAGGAATATGAAGTCTTGTAATAAAACGTGTTTCCTCTAATGACTCTAATATTTCTATTCCGTGTTCACAAAAGTCACATTTACAATCATACGAAATCTCTCATATCGAACATTTGCCGTTATTTTATTTCTGTCAAATGAAATCTAGTTGTAAGATGATAGGACGCGGAATTTCGCTCCCACCAGGGGCATTGCCCTGCTATTCGATATAATAGCTATACAACGGTGTTTTTTGCCATGCCAATAAACAAAAAATAAGTAAAATCCAAGTCCTTTTTGCTAGTGGTTCGAAGATAAAATCTGTGGTTTTTGTTAACACGATTTTGTTCGTAACGCGCGACTACAATTTTGATTTGAATCGCTGACAGCACCTTTTCGCTATCATCATAAGGATCATTCTCGTAGAAATTTCGAATTAGAAATCATTGCAGCTATTCTTTTATTCACAAAAAAATTACCATCAGAAAATTATTTACGGTCCGAAAATTCCGCGTCTTAAACTATCAAATACATTATTTGTCCCTTGCGGGGCTTACAAAAGGCGAAACAACTCCAGCCCCCCTAGACAAGTGGCAAATGATTAGCGTTAACGATAATCGCTTCGCTTGTTTTGTATGGGATTGACATATTCGAACTCGACTAGATCTCGTGACTTTTCGTTTGTCCATGCCATACAAAAACACGCCAAGTGATTATCGTAAACGATACTCGCTTGACATTTGTCTAGGGGGGCAGGTAATGTGTTGAT
This sequence comes from Cyclargus thomasi, assembly GCA_026546445.1. Lineage (NCBI taxonomy): Eukaryota > Metazoa > Arthropoda > Insecta > Lepidoptera > Lycaenidae > Cyclargus > Cyclargus thomasi. The sequence goes on from JAOTAV010059700.1 coordinate 9,684, forward strand.
TAACTGTGAATAGGAGTGGATGTATGTTGAGTGTTTTGAGCAAAATATGTAATGTTTGTTTTTATTATTATATACGTCCAAATCTCTATACAATCATCTTTCTAAAAACTAATAAAAGTAGTATAGAGAGTCTGACAATTTTTTTTAGGATACCCTATCCGATGGATATAAGGAAGTGGTACAACAGGCCCTAAATGTATCTTATTAGCAAACACAATTTTTCAAAGTCGGTTAAAACTGTAAACTCACCTTTCTCATGTGCAAAAACTCGACGATGAGGTACCCAATGAATCCGACTAGGAGTACCACCATCATGACATAGAGCTTCATACGCGCACAGAGGTGCGTGGAGTACGCATATGCTACCACAAAACCGGCGCTCTCCCAGAGACGGAAGTTCGAGAAGGCAGCTTCCTTTGTGCGTCGGAAGAGAACGCCGTAGATACCTGAAAAAAGCCGAGTTTAGTGTGCATTCAAAGTAGTCAACTCATACTTAAAATATAGGATAGATATTACTCGTAGATGATCCCGGTTTTGGTTCAACCTATGATGTTGGGTCTTCGTTTTTTCCATGAGATCCGTAAAATTTATCTACTCAATAAGTCATATTGAGTAAATAAATTTTATGGAAAAAAATTAAAATTTCAGGTCAGCCTGATAAGACTTTTATAGATGTAAAAGTACTTCTACATTGCAAGTCACATACTTATTCCGTCTACCCTTTGCAGACGGAACCATAAAGAATTTACCCGATCTCGTTTTAGCCAGTTGCTGCTCAAAGCTTTACGTTTCAGCCAATTTGCAAGCACTTGACAGAATTGATCACATCACCCAGTGTAACAGCGAGGCCGTCCAGTTAACAAGCAGCAAAAAACTAATGGAATTTTTTGCAACGTTTCTTACACAAGCCAAATTATTGATTTTTTAGTTGATGATGAGCTTTAGTGGTTGGCCAAGACAATTTTTAAGAAAACATAATTTTCATTATCAATTATGAGCACTAGGTATTCACTCACGAGTTGACATTGTTAAAGCCAACCAAATGACTAAGATTTAATTTATGTATGACAACCTGAAATGAATATTGGTAGGAAATTTCAATTACTATTATTTATTAATGTTAGCTCCGCATCATAACATCACCGAATAATATCAAAACTATTAACTTCAAACTTCATTGAAAATAGCTTACCATTTATTTGCGTCTGCCATACGGCGTCTCCCACTCCCCAAAGTCCGGAGATTATGAAAAATGTCGTCGGAGATTCTGGACTTGGCTTCCAGATCAGTAGCCAGATAATCAGGGCGAAGTGGAGAGCTGCCCCCATGACGAGTATGGGGAATCTTCCGATGTACTTCATGGCAGTTCCGAAGAGGAGCGAACAGAGCGCATTCACCACGCCGAAACAAATCATCACGTAGCCAATGGAGCGGATGCCGAGCGCGCATGACACGTAAGCCTGGGGACAAAGGGATTTCTAATTAACACTTATTAAGCTTTGAATGCATTTGAAGATACAAACGGACAAAATAAATATTACGAAGTTCTCAAGCGCACATAATAGCTCCGTTTTATTTAAAATCAAGAGCAAAATAAGAAATAAACAGCTAAAAATAAAACTGCAAACGTAAAACCACAATGGCATTTGATTAATGAGCTAGAGATAACCCATCCGTCAAAATTTAATGGTCCGCATAATGAACAAAAAATTTGGACAAAAGGACAAATGTGTATGACACTTGGGTCTTACCTGGGTATAGTCAGCTCCGATAAAAGCCTGTTCCATGCCTATCCACAGCGTGATAGGGATAAGCAACTGCTGGTTCGGCTTCTTCAGCTGATACGCAGTTGCAGACAGGAGTTGGATGCCCGTCACTTCTTTCGAAGGGTCTGTCTTACGTTGTTTTTCACCGTACCTGAACAAAACGATATTAGGAATATTAGAGATTATATACAGAAAGATTTTGGCCTGACCGGGCCATAAGTACAACTATATAATATGTGTCTTAAAGGAGCTTTTCTCATAGGTATACATACCTGGATAGGGGGTCCACAAGCAGTGCAACCATGAGCACCGCAACGAGAACGCAGGCGAGGTATATTGCGCTGATCTCGTAGATCTCGTTGTCGGGGGGTCGGTGGAGGTTGCGGTTCTCCATGTGACCGCCGCCCACCATGCAGAAGTTGGCGCCGCATTTGAGGATACTGCTGTTGTCGTGCGTCGCGCCTCCCGCGTGAACGCCCGACGAGAATACTGCGAAAAATGGATCTGTTAAGATTTTCTAGAAGAGATTCTCGTTTGAAGGTATAATGACTTTTTAAAAGTACAAGAGCTTTAAGTCTTTTGCTTACAGGAAGGTGCATGTTATTATGCAAACAAGTTTTAATAATCACAGCATATTTTCTATTCTTTGAGTTTGAACACATATGGACAAAATTGTATTACTGGATAAGAACTTTAAAAAAGTTATTTTTGACTCAAGCTAGATTGTAGATATAAATGTAACTGAAATACCCTTACCTAAACTAGATATGAGGTTTCCCCAGAGCTCAGCAGTTTGCCAGGCGAGGAAGAAGAATCCGAAGAACCTGACAATGATTCCGTCTACTGCTTGGTCTGTTAGCTTCGCGTACACGCTACCAGCCTGCGTCAGGTAAGTCGCCTTGGACGTCCACATGGGTGCTGCACCCAATCCAACCACCACACCAGCAGGAACCAGCGTGTAGAAGGCGGGGTAGAACTGCGCTCCGATGTACGGAGCGTAGCACAACATGGACAGGCAGAGCGTCCACTTCACAGTTAGCCTCTTAATAAGGAAGGTAGGAACGAAAATACAGGACAGCACGAGAGCTGCGTAGATGGAGCTCAGGGATACCGTCCCGAGGCCATCGGCGGCGTTAATCGAGGACTGCAAGTTAGCAGTGCCCTGGAACGCCGTGAACTGAACCATGAAAGCGGCGCTGACGGCCGCGACATTCTTAAGTATCCTCCATTTCTCGTTGCGCGGTAGTTTGACCTTGCCAGACGCGAAATTGTCTTCCTCCGTGGTTGGGAGGGGGGGTGGTTTGACGATGTCGTCAATGGAGTCGGCTGAGAAGCCGTCATTCTTGAAGCCGGTCTTGATAGTGTACACTTGGTCCTTGTCAGGCCGGTGATCCTCACCGCCGCCGTGTGTTGCTGTCATAACGTGATCTCCTTGTGCCCTGGAATAGAGAACGAATATTATTATCACGGCGTCAACCTTACATTGAATCTACTGGTAATATGGTCCAAAAAGAGAAATTGATGATTTTAAACAAATCTCGTATTGTATTATGTTTCTAATATTCATAAAATTGTTAATACGTTAATACTGTGGAAATAATATGGGTAATGCAGTAGAAATTTTAATATTATGGCCCGAGACTTTAAGATGCATCATAGATTTATGATTATGTTTTACTGCCTTCTTTCTTACAATCCTGGACAATTGCAGTGGTAGTTAGAACATGTGGCCAATGACCGTTAAAAATGAAGTCATAACGCTGAAAAGGCCACAACTGTGAAGGAAATGGATATCGACGCATTATGACATTATTTTTTTAGCTTATCTCCATCTCATTGTGGCATTCTAATTTAATCGTAGATTCATGTGGATTTGGTTGCAAAAATACAGTCTAAATATTGTCTCTAAACTGAAATTAATGAAGTTTGATTCAGTATTTACCGATTAAGCTGTTGCCATGTTTAGGATGCCAGGTTTTCCCGCCGGGTTACTTTTCAAACAAGTATGTTTCAAATAAAAAATATATTAGAATAATAGTTTTCTGTTGGATACAGACCGCGGGAAAATTATTTGTTTATAAATAGGTTTGTTCATGCACTCAGTGTTTCATTGATCGCCATTTAAGGCAAGGCCGCAAAGTGGTTCCGCGGCGAATCCAAATTAACTCTTGAGGAATTTCGTACCGGTATATTGAAGTTTTAATTCCGAATCGTTATTAAGGCTACCGTGGGAGAGTATGGATACCCCGACGTTGTTGAAATCCGGTATGAATTGGAATCAAAATAAAAACTTTTCATATATTCGAATGTGTCTGCCAGTGGTATAATGTAGAAGGCTTTTAAAAGATTAGATCTTTTAGGATATGAATTCTTAACTAATACATGAAATTTTGGATGTACACAGAAATTGCCTTAGGGCTAGAGTTGTAGCCCGGGGAGGCAGGCGGCCCAGGGGTAGCACCGAGAGGAAAAGGGGCTTTAGGATATTGGAGTGGAAATGGCTATACAGATTGTCCCAAACCTAAACTCAGGTGTAATCTGCACTATTGCATATCGCTGGATAATTATTGCTACTGCAAATCATTGTATTGCAGAAAAATACACTTTTCAACAGGAAAAGGTTTTTAGAAATACCTTTATGAATATCGCAAGAATGAGACAGGCTGAGAGTCTATGTTTGAACCCATACTCCAGGATATAGCTTAATACTAAGCTAGCACCTCGATAGCATCTGCCGTATTTAACTAAATTGATGCGAAGCCATAGTGCCGCGTATTGTATGCTAATGCGAATATATACATTATATAAATTACTCTATCAGCTTCCATCTGACTTCCTTTATGTTATGTAATCTTTGAGATGAAGACTTCCAGTTTGAATGAACGCGCAAAAAAAAACAGATATTATACACCATCGAAAAAATTTGCGAAATGATAGACCTACTACGTTTTGTCGTAATATGTGAATTCCGTTCGATCTGTCGGCTGGACAAAATGCGACCAAGTTTCTTATATCCGCAATCTCTATGCTCCAACTTCCCTGATAGCACATGGAAGTTCAGTTCATTTCAGTACCTATGCTAAATCTGTCGCTAATAAAATTTAAGGGGTAAAATACAATTGGTGTGCAATTATTTAGGCGTGCTTTGTATTCGGAGCATATAGCCAAGCCATAGTTTTAACGAGCTATTGTTGTTATTTTTATCATAGTGAAGCCTCCGTTTTCACCTTAATGCCGATGCATCAGGTTTTAAAATTATACTGAAAATGTACAAACAGAGAAGTTGAAAGAGATACGGATCGAGAATCAAAGTGATTTGGTCGCGTTATGTCAAACTCAGCCGACATATTACGACATGATTGTCCTCTACATTAAAAATACGCTGGACTGACGATAAGCCTAGTCATGGTAAGGCGATTAGATTTGCGCCATTTTGGCGCTGATGGCAGTGACGAGCGGGAAAGGAACTAATGAGTTTTACATAACACACACTCTTTTATACTTTAC
>JAOTAV010059711.1:0-14955 GCA_026546445.1 Cyclargus thomasi
ACGTCAAAACTTCATTTTGGGAACCGTCAAAATGTTCTAAGTGACAGATCTATTTAAGTAGTACGTAGTAATCTATGTTGGAAAAACAACACGAATCTCGAAAGTTGAATTGAAGAATTATTCATTGATAATACTTTTATCTATATCAATATATATAGTAATTTTCAGTGTTAACCTTATAAAATGCTTAAAACTCATTGAATTGCAAAGTACGCAGTGTGGCTCGTTTTTGTTGGGACATCTTATAATCGAAGAATCGTTGTTGTCAACACTGTCTAGTAAAAATGTTGTTGAAAATATGTTAACATTTAGTGCGATAGTTTCAACAGTATAAAACTTTATACCATGTGTGTAAGCTTTAAATAATGCTTGCGCAAATAGGAAATTGATTATATTGTACGAAATTGATAGAAATATAATGGAGGAAGAAGACAGTACTTGGTAATGTAGCACTATCACTTGTTATCAGTATTTGTTTTACGATTGTCAAAATCATTTGTCTCTTTTAAACTTAGCCTGCTACATTTAACTACCTTATCAATAGGCCACTACCTCACTTTGTACTTTTACTATTTTTTTGGGAGCAAAACTAATTTTAATTTTTTTTTCAGGTTAATAGAGCTAGAGTCAGCACTGCTTGATGGGTGCAACCCACAAGAGATAAACACAATAACTAAGGGCAAGAAGATTCCGGAGAGTCTGAGGCCTGACGTCTGGCTTGTGTGTCTAAACTGTCAAGAGGCCAGTAACCAGCTGCTGGCCTTTGATGAGATTTTTGACCTGCCCAATCAGAACATATTGAGAGACGATGTAAAGAAATTTGTAACTAAATTAGATAATGATGACGATGAAAAATTGTCAGTGATATCTGACATAGAGTCAATAATAACATTCTACTGCAAAACTAAGTCCATGAACTACTCATCAAACAATGGCTGGATAGAAATCTTGTTCCCACTTTTAAGCCTCAAACTGCCTAGGGCAGATACCTACAATTTATTTGAGAAGATCCTAAAACTTTATATTCCCTGTGGCTGCGTAGCCAATGGTGTTCCCTTCCATATCTTAAGGCTGGTCCTCCAATACCACGATCCCGAGCTATGCTCTTTTCTAGACACCAAGAGAATAACTCCGGAAATGTACTGCATGCCATGGCTGAGGTCCTTGTTTGCTGGGACCTGCAACCTGGAAGTGGTCCTGTTCATGTGGGACCTGTACTTTCAAAGGTCAGATCCATTCTTCGTTTTCTTTCTGAGCCTTATAATGATCATAAACGCACGGGAGCAGCTGCTGCAGATGAAGGACGCGGACAAAACGACAATTGTGAACAAGATAAGCACAATGCCTGGTGACCTAGACGCTAACGACGTGTCGGATTTCTGCTCCCTGGCGCACTACTACTCGCTTAAGACGCCGGCGTCTTTCCGCGAGGATGTGGCGGACGTGCTGTTCTCGGACAGCGGCGAGGACGTGACAGCCAAGCTGTACGCCGGCGCGCTGTGTCTGCCAGTCGCCGTGCATGAGCTCATCGCCGGCGCCACCGCCGATCCCGCTGACCCCGACGTCGTCAAGTTCTTCCTGGTGGATTGCCGGCCCGCGCCGCAATACCGCGCCGGCCACCTCGCCACCGCCTTCCACCTCGACTGCGATCTAATGCTGCAGGAGCCCAGCGCCTTTGACACGGCAGTGCGGGGCCTGCTCAACGCGCAGCGCCAGGCGCTCGCCGCCGGCTCCGCGGCCGCCGGAGACCACCTGTGCTTCGTCAGCTCCGGACGCGCCGAGGACGAGCCCTCCGCGCACATGGTCGTCGCTGCCTTCCTCAAGCGCGCCGTGCGCCGCGTGTCCGCGCTCGACGGCGGCTTCGCGGCCGTCCATGACTACTTTGGACCGCACGTGGTCGAGTGCCTAGAGGACCACGATCCCGCCGCGTGCCTTGTGTGCGCGCCTGCCGCCCCCGGCGCTGCTGAGCCGCGGCCCGAGCCTCGCCGCGACCTGTCCGCCGTCCGGTTGTTCGGCAAGGTGTCGTCCGCGATGCGTGCCAAAAGTCAGGAGGTGCGCGGCAAGCTGATCGAGTACATCGTCAACCCGGCGGGCGGCGGGGGCGTCGGGGGCGGTGGCGGCGGGGAGTGGCACGTGTCGGCGGGGGTGGGGACGGGTGGGGCGCGGCGCTATCGGGACGTGCCGCCGGTGTTCAGCATTACGGACGAGGAAGAGGGTCCGCCGACGGCACCCGCCGCGCCGGAGCCGCCCGCCGACCTGCGCGAGCTGCTGGGCGCGCCAGACGTGGTGGCGGCGTTCGCGTGCCGCGAGGTGCTGGCGGACGGGAACATGCACGACGCGCACCTGGTGGTGACGCGCGCGGCGCTGCTGGTGCTGCGGCACGCGGGCGGCGGGCGCGCGCGCGTCGTATCGCGGCGGCCGCTGGCGACGGTGGTCAAGATCACGGCTAAAAAACGCCACCCGGAGCTGATCACGTTTAAGTACGGCGTGCCGGCGGGCGACGAGCTGCTGGTGCGGGATATGGACCGATTTCTCATCCCCGACGCCGCCGCCGCCACGCGCCTCGTCTCCAACCAGATCGTGCAGCAGCTGGACAACGCGCAGTAGCCTACACGCTAACCGACGATCGCCAGATTTCTGTTTCTTGGATTTCTATTGGTATTTCGTTCATCTTAGAGTGATTGTGGTACTATGTTTCAAAATTATTGTAATTTCCTCCTGCTTTCCTTAACATCGGCGCTCTGTTTCTTGTGTGGGTCTGGCGAGTTTCGTACCCATACCTGCACGTCGTTAGCACTTTGTAACAAAAAATTTGCTTAATTTTTTATAATATCATTTTCCTCGTAAGATGAGGCTTGTATAGATCGATATCGAGTAAATTATTGTGCTGTAATATATATTGTCCATTAAGTTAAGTATTTATAGTCCGATACTGTTGTAGTCGAGAACGTCAGTACCCGTTGGCCACACTCCACATAGAACCAGACACGATATAGAATGCCCCAGTTGAGGTCTGGGACGTGCGGTCACCGCGTCGGGTTTCACACTTTACCTTGACACCAGATCATACGGTAGATACATATCTAACGACGAGATTGGCGCCCACAACACGCTTGCGCTAAAAGTCGATTATTGCGCGGGAACCGAACAATTTTCTGGGATAAAAAGAATCGTGAGTCCTTCCCCGGCACTCCAAGTTTTTTTGCTGAACCGATTTCAAACAAAATCGGTTCAGCAAAAAAAGAAAATATAACTGTATCTCCAAACTTCCAACCAGTTTGGAGATAAAATTAGATTTTTCTTTAGGCAGTTTCACCTTCGGGATTGAGTGGTATACCGTGGTATTTTAGCAGCCCTACCAATGGACATTTTGACCTTTTGTTCTACGAGATGTAATTAAACATACAGCATATTTAAATGTAATTAGTCTTTACGTAGTGAGTACATGAAGTACTTTTTTTTTTATTTTAATGTAGGTATTTAAGAAATTATATTCCTAAAACTAGTCCACGAGTAGTATTTTGTATGTAATATGTCACGCCCCGCTACATACCAACTATTGTTATTTTCAAGAGCCTTGAGTCTTGACTCATATAAAGTAGTTATATAAAATCAAGATGTCTCGTTTTGATTGATTTTATTATTATTTAATTTTAATGTGTTTAATGTGTGTATAGATGGAGATGAGCTAAGTTTTTATACAATTTTATTATAACTGCATAGCGCAAATTCATCGAAACATTAAGCTATAACTCATAATACACAATAACACACCTTAATGTTAATTAAATACTTTCACACCGGATAGCTTGCACATTTTCGCAACGTGCACGTGCAGTTACATTAATATTTTTTTAAAATTATAAGCTATCCAGTTAAAAAAGTAATTTCATTAGTAATTAATTTCATTCGAGGAGAATCGTGTCTATGTTTAAAATTGTGCTAAAATTAATAAATTATTATTTGTCTAGCTGATAAACTTAATAATGTGATAAGTAGGGTATAAAATACTTTTATTTAACTTTTTGTTATGTTACAAAAGTGTATGGATAACAATTATTGTTCGTTCATTCCATTAATATATATATAATTATTAAGATTTGTTTCTTTTAATACATTTTATTTAAAAAGGACCTTTATTAAATTATATGTCGGTCCTGCAAGATTTGCTTTTATTGGATATCTTTAATTCACCGTTAGGCATTATACTCAAAAGTACTACAATAATTAATTTAATATTCGCTCTCGTGGGGATCCTGCTATACTGAGTAATGTTTTCTTCATTGTTTTCTTAAAAAGCATTTAAAGGGTCATGTTATTTTTTAAATCTTATTTAAATGTGCTCGCGTTTAATACACAGCTCACTAGATGGTGCTGATGAATTTTGCACAAGGCAGATTCAGATTAGTGATTTGAAGGATGTTTGAAGGATATTTAGATTCCAGAAAAATGTTGGTCTTATTTATCCCAATCCCTACCAATTTCACCTCTACATACTATTCTACAACTCTAATAAGTTTGAAAGTGATCCTTAATACTAAACCAAATAAAAAAAGAGACAAGCAAAGGATATGGGCGAAAAGCCCATAGACGACCCTTTTTAAGTAAAAAAAAAGTACCATTTTTTTCTTGCATATTGATTAAAACATAAAAACTTAAATGTTTTGGTGAAGGGGTCACACAAATAAATACACATTTAATTAACAAAATTAATTTAATCAAGTAGAATATATTTATATTTTTACAATTATAATTAGGACTTGGAGTATATTACAGACACATGATATGTTTAGTTGCCTTGTTAGAATTTAGAGAATCCTTATACCTATTTACCATAGTTATCTAGAAAGAATCTTAAAATCTCTAGTAAGGGCATCCATATCTAAAATTTTCTACAAATAAAATATGTGGTTTTACATTTGAACTACTTATGGGGTAATTTAGTAATTTCTGTTTAAATGACGGTAGGTGGCGGTAGTATACCTCCTTCCAATCTGAATCTTAAAATTACCAATCTGTGTACACCATCTGATATGTTTCTTTATATCAGAACAGACTCTCTTATGAGAAAAATATATAAGCCTGGTAATTCAGGGTTACACTGTGTATCTACCTGGAATCACGTATCCTACGATAAGTAGGATCGAAATCGAAACAAGCAAGACGCTACTAGCAATTAAGGCTAAAGATGCACACAGGCCTTAATAAAATTAAGCGGCTGTTAGATTTCTGGCAGCTTCTAAGAGTTCGGAATGGGTGCACGAAAGTGTGAAAATGGTGTTGAGCTGCCGTCGTTAACCCTAGAGATGTTTTGGTCCTCGGCCCTAGTATTAACTAGTCGACTCGTTTTCGACGGACGGAGGTCGTTTCTCGTCTAAATAATTCACTGAAACTCATCTTCGTTGTGCCTTTTCGTAACGACGTAAAGGTCGAAACCCACAACCGCGTTCTGTAGACTCGAATTTTTCATTATGACATTGTAATGATTTTTCTGCCTGCTTTGGTGATATGTGGAAACGCAGCTATGTGTTTCAGCCATTATTCTAAATGTTGGTAAGTTAGCTCGAGCTCTTTCGATAAGTACTCAAAGTATAAATGAAATTATAATCACGAAGCCGCTAGCGAGTGACGGTGGTCCCAAAGGTTGTTAAACTAAAAGGTTTGCACGTCATTCATAAGGGATCATGTTCCTGTTTCTAATAGACTACTAAGATTACTTTATATAATTTTAACTATCTAAATAAGCAGTCATGGATAATAATTTTCACCTTAAAAGCGGTTTGCAAAACGTAGTTATCTACAAAAGGTACCCCGATCGTTATGTTAAGCTTCAATGCTTGTAAAGTGTAAGACAAATGGTACAACCGTTATTTATTAAGTCGCTTATTTATTCTTAATTAAGTTAAAGTCACTAAAAGTGATATGTTTGGGTTTAGCGATTTTAACAAAAGGCATGTCAAGGTTTGCACCTAAACTTTTTATTTTACTAATTGAATATATTATAATTTTACACCTTAACGCAGGCCTTCCCAGCCTTTATTTCGCCATGCCTCCCCGAGCACAAAATAAAATTTCATGCCCCCCTTAATATAATACGGTAAAAAACCGTAATGAGTATTATTTTTTTGGAAACGTAATAACATAATACGTGTAATAGAATCAGGCGTTACTTTGCGGAAATCCATAGCTTTAAGTTTAGTGACTTAAGATTTTTACATCCGTTGTTCATAGAGGATGCCCCGGTGTTTGGGCGAAATGCGCATCGAGTTTATCAACCCGCATTTTTACTTACAGGTTGAGGTTAATTTTCGCGGAATATTGCTAGAAATCTTAATTTACTAAACTTAAACATAATACGTATAAATATAATAAAATAACATATTACGTATCTACGACGCCCCCTATCATTTCAGGCGAGCCCCACCGGGTGGGAAGTCGTGCGTATCAGATTCTCGTCTCGAAAAGTGCAACTAGTAGATGTTGATGGTTGAAGATAATTTTTGTCATTCAAGTAAAACATAGAAAGGTCTAATTGTTTCTTAATAAATATATAAGTATTAATAAATAAGAAATGTTACTTACAAGATAAATTCTTAGAACTGTAAAATATAACCATGAATTAAAAAATATTGTGACTTCAGCAAAAACTTATCGATGCTTTAAAAATTTAGGCTTAAGATACCTTAGAAGCAATAAAGTGTTAGATAGGAATATTAATAAAAATAAGTATTAAATGAACATCACTAATAATGTCTTAAATATGGCTATTTAGTTTCATTAAGGTAATATACCTTTTAATAGTATAATCAGTTTGTATTTCTAATGCGTTAGAGACCATAGTCCATACATATTAAAGTACGTCAAACGTAAGAGGGGGTTCGGGGTTTGTGGGGTGGTCGTTGAAGTCTGACTAGCCCCCCTAGACAAGTGGCAAGCGATCGACTCGACTAGATCACGTGACTTTTCGTTCGTCTATGTCAATTCCATACGACACAAGCGAAGCGATTATCGTAAACGATACTCGCTTGTCACTTGTCCAGGGGGATGTTGTGACAAAGGTGTGGGAGGGTTTAGAAACATCACATTTCATATTTTGAAATCTAATCTCAAAAATTTTAATATTTATGTGGTAAAATATGATCACCTGTGACAAGGGCTGGGACGGGGTGTAAAAACCATAAAATTTGTGTGACGTACTTTATGAATGGTCCGTTATGTCTCTAATGCGTGTTAATATAAAAACAGCATAAGAAAATTACAGCATCATCAGTTCAGAACATTACTAGAAAATGTACGAGAAGCGAAAAACAAACGTTTCAAGTAGCTTTGTGAAGCAGACAGACATACTAGCGAAGCATCGCTTTAGATAACTCTCCTGATCACACGAGCCGAGTCCTCTCACTGGTTTTAAGTCTTTTCACACGCAGCGAGCTATTAAACCCGAGAGACACGCGTCCTGCCGGCAGGTTATGAGAGTGCTGCGCGCAGGAGTGCCAGTAAGGCTAGTGCTGCAGCCGGTCGCGCGGCGGACGACGTCGCCGCTGTCAGGTTGTGAGGCTGCTGCTGCTCCGATACCGACGGCTGCAGCACCTCCACTGAAATCAACAAGTTACAGATAAATGTAGACAACGAGAAATGATATCTGACACACTTGATGACTTTTGTACGTAGAAAAAAGATAAGTGAAATGGTTTAAGGGATTAACAAAAGAGAGATGCTATTATTTGATCAAAAATAGTCTCTCTTTTTTTAAATAAATATCAAGTCAAAAATTAGAATTCAACACTCTTTTGGCTATAGATAAGGTCATATATTTGACGTAGAATTTTATAATATAACAAATAAAGTTCAGATTCTAATACTTCGATCCCGTTTTAAAGTGGTGGAAGGAGAGTGTACACTAATTGAACAAATTGATAAGTTTAGGGTACTTAATGTGAGATAACGTAACCGATAGTCTCCGGAGTGGAGGCGGTTCGTTCCCGGGCTGGCCGGGCTGAGCGATGAGTCCACGGGGACTGACGACTTACGGACGACCGTGTGTTACAACATGTGTTTACGCGAGTTATAAAGATATCGACATACCTGTTACAGGGTTGCAATAAAACTACGTGACTATATACAGAGTGTCACAAAAGGAGGTAATAACACCTTATTGTCCGTTGTATAGGGCTTACTGTGAGAGTAGCAGGCCACAATGATATTTTTTTTGCGACTTGTATGTGACAACTCGGGAAACATGCACAAAAGGACCAGTTTACATTTAAATTTCGCGCATTAACTATTATTTCTGTGTGTCTGTGCAACTTACTATTTATATGTACCTATTTAGAATCGACCGGACATCATTGTATAATTTGAGAAATTGCAAACCCACGGTAAACGATGTCTGCGCCGTTTAAACCGATTGCGCAAACACTTTGTTTACTGTTTCCGTGTATGTCTTTTAATATATACATGTAATATATTCTGTACGTTCGTGTGCGGGTCCGATAGAGTCTTACCGATGACAGTATCGTTCCTGATGTCGGCGAAGGTGTCGTGTATGCTGCGGAACTCGGGGATGGTGCTGACGCAGGCCACCTCCAGCCGCCCGCTCGCCACCAGCTCCAGCTCCGACACCGCCACAAACAGCCCCGCCCGCCCTCGCCGCCGCCCGCCCATCGTCGAGTGAGACAGCGCCTCCGTCTGAAGGTTCAAAGATATTTTTATGGCGTTAATTCAAAATGATCACGCAAACGTTCAATACGTCTACCATAGAGGAATTATACCTAGAGTAGCGGATCCCATACAAATTAGCGGGCCATAGAGGAATTATATTTATTAAATCGATTCGAAATATTACTAAGAAAATGATTCGAAGAAGAAAAGAATTCGATCAAATATTACTAAAATCATCAGGAATTATACAATAATTGGTCTATGCTAAGATGCACAGACTTATTAACAATTGAATAAAATAATGGAACCAAGACTATCTGACAGAAAACAACTTAAATAAAATCCAGTGTAGTGTAAAATAAAACTTAATTGAATGTTTTAAAGCTCACAATCGTACAAAAGTTAAATCTCGCTGTCTCGGAGCGACTTGAAGCAGAACAAGGCATTATGCGCGGTGTGTAGTGTAGTGTAGTGGTACCGGCAAAAACCGGTGCCACTTTTTAGACGGCTACTTACACTTCACACACACAATATTTGATCGAAGCGCTGAACAATAGATAAAATAAAAAACGACTCTCAAACGCATTTAAAAATTACATGACAATCTACGTTCTTATTAACTTAGCAGCAGGGTTTTATTAGAGAAAATCTCAAACAAATCTTTCTATAGACATGCCAAGGATGCTGGTTCGATCCTCGCTCCTAAGTACACAGATACAATTTTTTATTTTCTTATATTTTAATTTTCGGTAACATCCCGTTACTAAGATATTGAAATAGAAATATTATTATATTAACATGATTGCTAGATGACGGCCCCTAAAACCTAAACGCAATACTTATTTCGCACCATCTTGTGTTGAATATTCAAGTTACTTTGTAAATTATGACGTCATCTACCAGTTGCTGTTTAAAACTGGTTATAAGGATTGGTTTTGAAGTATTTTTTAGGAAATCAATTATTAATATACGAGTGTTTATATGATGTTTTAAAAATGCAGAAAATATTTTTTCGCGTTTTAAGGTTACTCCGTTTGATGTAAATGTCTATTTTTGTTGTATTATTATACTTTCGAATTTATCCAGCATCGTCAGCCATCTAGACCTAAGATGATTTTCCCGTATACGAAATTTTGTATGGTTCTGTAAGTCTATAAAATAATTGGTCCATGATGTCTACGAAGGTTTTGTAGATAGTTAAGAGCTTTGCGTAAATTTCGTAGTCAGTTTATTGTTGTCCAGTATTTCGTGGGTAGTGAGTACCTGACAAGAATTTCGTGGACTATAAACACTGTTAACCGTAGATGGAACTGTCGTAGATTGTAGACGATTTACGAAATCGAACTACAACATTTTCGTAGATTGTAGATGGTCTTCGGAATTGGTCTTTGATATTTATCATAGGACGATCTACGAACTTTCATGGATTGTAGATGATCTATAAGATTTTTGGAGATTGTAGACGATCTACGAGATTCGCTTACGAAAATTTGGAAGACGATTACCTGAACATAAGCAAATATTATCTATTTGATGGTGATATTAATTACGGCATCGAATTTATTTTGGTTAAAATATTAAGAAATGTATTAAAATTATTATAATAGAATTTATGCGGCCGACGTCGCGTGGAAGGATTTTGCCGGATCTAGAGCAAGGATATACAAAACAACTACCATGGCATCTACTGGTGATCATGCTACAAAAAAGGTGACATTTAGAATGGAGCCAACATGGGCAGATAGGATGGCGACAAGATGACTCATGACTTTATGGAATCGAGTGTAGGGTGACAGCAGTGGTCATGTGGTATCTTCCTGATCATCAGGATGGACTGGAGGTCTACTAGCATGCGGGTACCTCAGGGCGAGGGGCGCAGCCCGGGGCTCGGGTGGCGGCGTGGGAGGCGTGCGACAGGGCGAGCACGGGCGGGGGCTCCGGCCGTGGCCCCCGCCTCTCCGGGACTCTGTATTGGTGGGAATAGGCTATCAGGTCATTCATCTGGAAAAGACAAACACATTGCAGAGAGGGAAGGAGGGGAACAGTCTACGGGTTCACAGGTCAAACAGTACAATAACACCTGATACTACGGGGGTACACAGGGGTTACAACGAAGAGGGGGATAAAAAACTTTTTTTTATTATACGTATATTTTATGGTTCCAAAGGACACCCAGCTATATTAGTATTATCAGAAGAAAGAAACAATTAAAAATTTCCAATAACAGAAAAAATTTAATCAAAATGATGTAGTGGCTAGACGCTTGGTAAATTATTGTTTTACCGAAAATATAATTCGGTGTTCGTGTATAATGTTAGGGAGTTTGTTTCAACGCCGCGGTGTTTCGAAAGTTAATTTAAAGTTGTGTTAGGAGGACGCCCGGGTAGACTTGTAGGCGTCGGCTGTTGCTCTTTTATAAGGCGAGGCCTTTATACTGTTATTTTTTGCCGCTAATACTTACCATTCTATAATTTTAAACACTAAACTTAAAGGATTGAAAGACTTCAATTTTGTCAATTATAGAATCAGATTTCATTTAAATCATATGCAACTACATAAAGCTTGATTTAATTTGCAATAAATAAAACTCTTACAACGAACATTTCAGTTTTTCCTTGTTCTCGAAGCAATGTTCCGTATTCCAATTCTCGTCGGGTCGTAACAGTAAATAGCGAACACACTATACACGCATTTCGCGACTCACTATTCCACGCGCTAGATCCCTTCTAATACTACACAGAGTTGCTCTGTTGAACTAAAATAGTACAGTATACTTATTCTTAAAGTTTTGTTAATTATGTAGGTACCTGTAAGTATAAGCAGGATCTTTTTGGTTAAAAATAACGAGATAAATGACTAGAGTTGAAATCAGCATGTAAAATGCTCTGTTTTATTACGTAGGTAAGCGGCAATATAACGTTCTTATATCAACATATTTTATAGTTTATTATTATTTTTAACAAAAAATTAAAACCGACTTCCAAAGGAGAAAAGAAAATAATGAAAAATAATCTAATAAGTATTAAATAACATTTATTATTTAATAGTGGCTGTTCATTATTCGGTGATCAATCAGCCTATTTCGGTATACAATCTTCATTATTTTAAGGTCGGTACCAGCTTACATATCATGATTTGTCTCAATTTAAATATTTGACTGGTATATGTATAGATAAACGTTGGTTCAAAATCTTACTTTTTGGCGCTAAACGATAAGGATACTTATTATATATTTATACTCATACTAAAACTAACACTAAACACGTATGCGACGTGAGCACGGTGTTCGGAAGTCGTCCTCGGAATCTCCGGTAGACGACTCCAGTCGGTCAGAACTCCTATAAGCGCTTCGTTTTTGGAATTTAGTTAAAATAGCACATGCCAAAAAAAGTAATATTCGGTATTCCTTTCGAAAAAATCATTAGGAAAACAAGCATTAAGAGCCTCTCCGATGCCCGATAAAGTGTTTAATACTTGTTTGAAAGCAAAAGAAAGTTGTTTAGATTGGAACTGAAAAGACGTAAGCGTCGCTTTGAATAGAGCGCGTTAGGGCCGTGTGATGTGCGTTCTATTTACACATGGTGTATGGTTTTATCCGTCGTGACGCGTGTTGTGTGGTGTCGTCAGCCGGAAGGCGTGTTGTTGGGTGTTGTACGTTCTATTTACACGTGCTCGTGTGGGATCATGTGCGTCCCTTTTGCTAGTCACACACTCGCGTGGCTTACTTTCTCTGGCTGTACTTTCCCAGCTCCCGTGATAAAATTAAAATCGAAGGATTGTTTAAGCCTTTAGAAGATTCTATGCGTAGTCTAATCTCTGAACGGCAGTCACGTTGGGATAGTTCCACCAATTACTGCGTAGTAGTAACCTGGCCGGTCATGGAAATTTTAAAGCCAAACTTTTCGGATTTAAATTAGTTGCATCCCCTATGCAAACACTCAACAACAAACTGCTCATCATGTTCTATGGGAGTGTAGTCTCTGGCATAGCGAAAGATCTAGGATGCTCAACAACATTTTCTGTAAATCTGGTGTCACATATTACGGTGACCTCGTGGATAGCGCTAGAAACTTCCGTGCCTTTAAGCGTTTTTGCCACAAATACTACTGGAAACAATCTAACACAATTAATTCAAATATATCTTAGCTTAGTAGTCATAAAAATAATAATAATTTACATTTATTCCCGTGGTACTTCCCCTTTAGTTCTTTGACTTTCAGTCATTGCAACTTTGTGCTGTCTCCCGCTTTTTATGGGGAGGGAATAACTGGTATTTCCTACTCCTCCTATTTTCTTCTGATTAATTTCGTTGCGGGTCCCATGGAAGCTTCAGTTTGTCCCTCGGGCTCCCCGAGATCGTATCTGTGGGTTTTCGTGGTTGGATACCGCAGGAGATACAGTAGTGGTGTGGTGGGCCAAAGCCCGTTAAAAAAATAAAAAAACACTCGCGTGGCATATTGTATGTTGTCCCACACCGCGTGTCCCACATATCCCACTCGTCGCTAAACGGACCGCCATTACAAGTCACGAGGCGGGTTTTTATTGTTTCGGCCGATTGTTCTGGGGCCGGGCTATGAAACCCTACATGTAATATTATCCTTTATCCAACTTATAAAAACAAATGTTTTTCAATGATTACTATTGTAGATCTCGTGAAAGTATGCAGTATCGAAAGATCTACCGACTTAGCGCCACGCCGCGCTTGAAAATGGCGTCGACAACATTCATTTAACTTTTCACTTGTTATATTAATATTTTACCGACATGAAAAAATCTAATAGCCTTCTGGGAGAGTGCACTGTTTAATCCGTTACATTTGAATGTAACTTTTACTTATTTTTATACATTAATGCAGCAAGACGATCCCAAGTAGATTATAACTTTAATGCGTCAGAACTCTTACCGGCGTACCTATTATTTTTAAGCGATAAATTAGCTTTAAAGGTTATAAAAAGACAATACAAATGTGAAGGTCTGTTCTCGCATTCTCCACACGAGAAACGGCCCATTCGTTTAAAACAGTTCTCATTTTTAGCTCCTAGGGCTTGGCCCTGCGTTGATTAGTTTGACCCGGATCGCCGACAGCGAAGCCCTTCTACTTTTAGAGTACCGTGTTATTGTGGATAATGCGACGAATGCTAATCAATGTGCTTTTATTTTAGAAACATTACATATTAGTTTCGTAAACTTTTGAAATGAGTTACTTTAAACATGTTAGTTGAAAGAAAACAATGCAAACAGCTAGAGGTCTGTACTCGCATAACTATTGAATGTTAGTGTCGTAAACTTATTGAATGGGTTACAATAAGAATTTCTTATTAATTGGATCATTTATCTTAATATGGATCTACTCTCGTATATAGTTTTTTAGAGAGTTATTTTATATAAAGAGGCGAAGCGCCGTGTAGTTACCGCGTTTGCGTATTATGTTTCTGGATCGTTATTTATATTAAGAATCATTCTCTCGTATAATTTATACGAAGGGACATCAAAAAACAACGAGGTTTCTAAACTCAACCGTATTTATGTTCTTTTTCTTAGTAAGTTGTTTCTAAAAAAAACACAATATTTATATTTGAACAAAGCTATTGTCGATTCCTACTTTGATAAAGACTTTATAGAGCGGGCGGCGAGTCAATTACAGCCAAATAAAGATTTTCATCGAATAATGAAGTCGCCGGAGTTCATTGTGTTGTGTGATGAAGTTTGTATGTGTGTGTGTGTGTGTGTGTGTGTGTGCGTTGCTCGTGTAATATAATGAATGTAGTGTAGTTTCGTGGCTCGGGGATATAAAGGTGGCACGTAGATTGTGGTGCAGCTGGCGGTTACTTATTTACATAAATTACGTTGCAGGAAGCCACACTATAAATCACGAGAATCTTGTGCTCCAGTTTTAAAAAGCGGAATTTGTTTATTAAGATTAATCTGAACCTCCGTTTGAAAGATGACTCCTTTCGCATCGTGATAAACAAAAACTTGCCACCTGAAATCGTTTCTCGTTTTGGTTTGTTTGTTTCTAAAATGTTAAATTTAAAATTGTAGACTTTTTTTACAATATCTATACATATAATAAAATACTTAAATTGGAGTGTCTGTACATTTAATATTTTTACAAAAATAAGGAAAAGTAATAGAACACATAGTCAGTAATATCAGGAGCTACTGGACGGATTTGAATAAATCTTTTTTTGTTCAATAGCTATTAGTTCTGGATAGTGTATGCGATTATGCACATATGCGATTTGTACGTCTGTGTGTATGGTGTTGTTTGTTACTGCACTAGATACTTTAGTT
>JAOTAV010059722.1:0-14955 GCA_026546445.1 Cyclargus thomasi
GCTTTATTCCCAATCTAGTTTTTTCTTTCTCTAATGTATGTATTTTTATAAGCAAATAAAGAATAAATAAATAAATATGTGCGCAGTAGACAGGAGCACTCCTGTCTCTCTTTCTTTACTCTCATAACCCAGTGGGACGGACGACGACGACGACGATCATCTTACTTGTCAGACAATCAGGCGATCAGCCTGCATTGTCCTAACCAAACTTGGAAATAATATGTTTCCAACGCGGGAATCGAACCCACGTCCTCCGGGCTAAGAGCCGAGCTGTGTACCATTGGATCACGGAGACGTCAGGTATATATATTTATGACGTCAACAAAGAGATAATCAGCAAAAGGATATTATATGCAGGGTCTATTAAAAACATATCCAACCTCCAAATTCAACTCAAAAGTCATCCCTAATCAAGTAATATAAATGAAAGAGTATCATCTAACAGGGGTGTTGCCCGCATGGTAAGCAGATGTCCGGTACGCAGTACAGGGGGTCTTAATTGACAGATCCCTGATATCATTGAGGCTCTATTTATATTCATTAACAGGTATTTTGGTGCGCATGGTCATAACAGTCGTCATTTAAGATGATACACCAAGGCTACAGAAATGGTAAGTATTTATAATGTACTGCCCTCCCTTACCACAAGCCGGGGAGGCCAAAGGGTGCAGGGCAAGATAAAGAAGAAAATATGCAGCTTGGATTGAAAATTTACATTAAAAGCACCGAAAATCAACGATCAACGAATCGACGTTTGCACGGAATAACGGCCCTAGTATCCTCCTAAGGTATTTGTGCCTTTGTTAGAATAATAGTGAAAAATTTAAAGATCCAAGGCTAATTACAAGATATCCAGCAATTTTAACATTGTTTATAGGTTAGATAGTACCAACTTAATACAAGATAAAACGACGTGATGGATGCCGCCTACTTTGCTTGCGTTCAATAATGTAGCTAGTAAATGTATAATGGAGGATTTCAGTTGAAAGATATCTAGTTTGACGGACCTACGTCATTTGGTCGGAATATGTCAATTTCATGTAAGTCGTGATCTGTCGACTGAGTTTGACATAACCCGACCAAATTTCTTAGATTGATCTGTATCTGTTTTAACTTCTCTGATTGTACATAGAAGTTAAGTGTTAGGTATAATTTAGGTAAAAAAAGGGAACGAGGCAATTACGAAATTGAAAGAAAAGAGACAAAATTACACGAGTAACATTAAACCCATTTAATATACCTATCAGCAAAATAATAACAGATACGTAAAAGAACAACATGTTTAAGCCTATAAAACTCCTATTCACGAAATCTATTTGGCATTCCCTTGACGCTCCCAAAAGATATACTGAAATTACCAATTTGGTACGTGCGTAGGCTACGAATTGTCTTATATTTACCTCTCAGCGATACAAGGGCTATTGGACATAATGTTATAAAGGTTCGGTTATACGTCTCCGGTTGACATGAGTGGTAGAACAACAAAGGGTACTTCGAATGAAAGCAAAGAAAGTGCTCGGAGCTCTGGAGAAACTGGAAATATGGATGCTGATGGAGCGAAATAAGATTGGCCGCGCGTTTGTTTGAGGATCCCTCTCTCAATTCCCAGTAGATATTAAGAAATAGTGAGAGCATATGTAATGCATCAATGGCAAACCCTTTAGATTTGTGCTTTTAGATTACTCTATAAGATTATTAAACTGACTCACAGAAAACTGGCGTGAAACAGCGTTGTGTTGTGTTAACCCAACTTCCTAAATCCTCTATCCCTATTCCCATTCCCTATTCCCTCATAAAGGCCGGCAACGCACGAGTGTCCATGGGCGACGGCAGTTCCTTTCCGTCAGGCGTCCCGTCTGCGCAATTGCCTTTTAACTTTTTTTATGATTATATTTAATTAAATATAATCATAAAAAAATAAATAGCTAAACTCTTATCGACACCCTGAAAGTTTGGGCTCGTTTACCTACGTTTTTTCTAAACATATTTGTTCGAAAATTTTGCTCAGTAACATAGTCTCTAGGGTCACCCTACATGTCATTCCTGACGCTGTCGAATATAGATGCTTGCTTCAAAAGGCTGTGTTATTTATTACCTGCAGGGCTAGCATAGCGTCAATAGACATACGAAAATATAGACAAACTTATAGATGGTTGGGATAAAATGACAGATGTCCTTCGTGCATCCGTCACTTAGTCTATCTTGCTGTAGAAACACTTTCTTGGTCGCTATACTGAGGCCGCTACGCCAAATTGCATTCGAAAATTGTGACTCTACAAAGTCAGGAATCAAAGGGACTTTATGGATCGCCATTATTATGTCACGATTCACGTGATGCAAAGTTGAGTGTAGAATTAGGAAAAACGTATTACTCAGGTAAAATTCCATATTTTTTTATTTCATAATATCATAGATTTCTTGTCTAGATAAAATTGTTAGTCCCACCTTAAGTTTCGCGATTTTTAAGGCAAGAAAAACTTTGTGCTCATTCCATTTTATATTTGTATTCTATTCGATTCTTTTAAATAATTTACATTGCTGTTAAATAGGATTTACCCGTTATGTATCGCCGCTATATTTATTAGGGGGGAAAACTGCAGATACCAATAAGGCACTTAAACTGTACGTTCACAAGGGGATTACAGGATGCACATGGACCATAATAGGCTGGTAACCCCAAAGCTGCTAAGCTATTTATGGTTTAGAATTTAGTATACTAGATGTTGCGCAGAAATTATTTATTTGACTTGCGAGAGCGATGAGCGAACATTATCCATTTTAATAATAATTATCCACAGATGCATATGTTTTGTCCCATAACTCGAAATGAAGAAATTTTACAAAATTTTTATCCTACCCCTATTCCCTCATAAAGGCCGACAACGCACTTGCGACTCTTCCGAGTTCCTGTTACGAATGTCCATGGCCGACGACAGTTGCTTTCCGTCAGGTAACCCTAAATATCATTAAAAAAATACAAAAAGACACACTTTCGTACCTACATAATAACTATAACACTTGTATGAAACTATATTTTTTGAACGCCTAGTTTTAGCAGACTACTAAAGACATACCGAACATTTAGTACAAATTTGGTGCAAATTATTGAAATACAATTATTAAATTATTGAATACAATTATTAAATTATTAAATTATTGAAGCACAATACACAAGTATCGCTCGGACACACGTTATACTCCGGATATACGAGACCAGTTTTTTAAGACAGGAGAGCAAGTCAGTGAGCTGTCAAGATAGTATTCTAGGAGTGTCTGTGGTCTAGTGGGACCTTTGGTTCGCACTCGAGAGGGTGGAGGTTCGAACCCGGGTGGAGGCGTGTACCAATGAGACATGAAACAACCGATCAAGTGCGAGTTGGGCCCACGAACGGTTCCGTACCAGTAGATAACAAAAAATTGGGGAAACGTATTTCTGAAAGTTAAACAGCCATAACTGTTCACGTACTATCAAGCAATAGCGCCATGTAGACGACACCTTACCGTCATCTATTAGCAAAATACCAATAACTAGCCAAAAATCACGTTTCTTGTATAATTAGCTTTTCTTAGCATTTGTTGTTATAGCGGTAACAGATATAAATATTACTTAATCTTTAAAAATTCAGATCTCTAGCTATTACCGTTCTTGAGATACAGCCTGGAGACAGAGAAATGGACAGACGGATAGACAAATAGCCGGATTGATCAACAGACGGAGAGACATCGTAGTCTTTAGGGTCCCGTTTTTACCATTTGTGTACGGAACCCTAAAAAGCGATGCGATTTAAACTTTCTCTAGAAAAATTCACGGCATCAAAGCCGTTACAATTTAAAAGCACATTAAAGACATAAAACAATAAAATGTAACACTTTGGTAGTTAAGCTAATGATTTTAATGACGATGTTGTGTCAGTAACTTTAACTGTTCCGTAGACATGTTTACGATACTAGTGAGTACATGCGTATCTCCCTCCATTAGCATGATTCAAATGCCTATCTCCCCATTTGGAAGGATAAGACACGGAGACCTAAGTGACACGTCAGCATTTCACTAAAATGTTAGGAAGTTAAGAATATTAGGAGTTTGGTTTGAGTCCTCCTTTTAGAACTTTGTAGATGTTGATTTAAATATTTTTGTAGTAATATAATTAGGTAAATCACTACATAAATCACGTTATAACAATATTATGTTGGTTTTACATTTTTAAACATGTTTCCTTTGACAAATCAGTAAAAAAAAATCAAGAAAGTAGTGATCACAACAACATGTGACACCGTTTGTCCACCGCCCGCCGTCACCGATAAAATGCCACTATATGACATAGACGACAGGTTTCATTTTGCTCCACACCACTACAGATCAGCGACGATTGACGACATGAACGCCTGAGCGTCGCTAGAACATAAAACCTATAGCCTAGATCATGAAGTTGCATTTGACAGGTCCAAAATAATCTCATTCACGGTAAAGGCGTTCGGAAACTGAAAATTTTCATTAGTGAATTCAGTAATCTTTGACGAATGATAAAGTTGTTCCTAGCTTTCAGTCTCGATAGATGTCTGTAGTATCATGAAAGCTGAAAGTCAAACCCAATTCGCTGATTCCCGTCTATAATAATAAAAATAATCTGTCCAGGTGTTACATAATCCACACAAGAACAGACCACACGCACCACAACAAAAGCCGTGTCGTTTTCTGCCAAGAATGGAGTCTATTGTCAAAGTCAAAACAAGATCGGTTACAATAAATCTTATTAAAAGTCGCACTATTCATGAGCTTTTGGGTAAAAGGTTGTTTACAGTAAACTTTGTCAGCCTTTTGTGGTTTGTGCATCTGCTCACACGATCTATCGAATTATGTCCAATATAGATTAAAAAAAGTACAAAGAGGTTTCGCTATCATTATTAATGGTATGACCTCCTTGCTGAATTTCAACTACGGTGGCCCGTTTCGTTGTAACCAGTAACCAGTCAGCTCTATATTTACGATACTTACACGAAAATCAGTTGTTTCAGTATATATATATATATACTTTATTTTATGCAATTGTTATTATGCATTCGCTTAAGTTTGCCGATATGCCGGCCATTAACCCTGTCATAAAATTTGTCATTTTCATACAAAACGTGATTGCAAGCAAAGTGTTGTCAAGTGTTGTGTTGTCATTTTGTTGTTGACAATCGCGGTTTGTATAAAAATTTGACATAGTGTATAATGAGCAAGCAAATTTTTAACGCGGCTGGAACGAAAATGACAGTGCAAAAGGGCTATATTGGTTGAAATTTTTATTGTTTAATTTGTACAAATACTATATACGAAAGACAAGTTTCAACAATGATTAAAATATAAAGTTGGAATTTCTCATTTCGATAACTATTTGGAACTTTTTTTAGCTTTTAATTTCGACAAAATGTAGTAGATACATCAATACAGATTATTTGATTGAAGTCATAAATTATGTAGGTACTTATTTAATTAACAAAAATGTCATAATCTTACTCGTTAGTTTTTGTACAACGAGACAAAAACAATTGTCACTAAGTTTCGGTGATCGAAAAAGAAATTTAAACTGTCAAGCGCAGAAAAACTTAAGTCAAAATATTCTCCCTTCTTGAATTTAAGCGCCAGCGTTATGTCGGTAGCTCAGGTTGGTAGTGCTAAAACGGTACTGCATGCCTACTGTTTCGGCGGAGTAAGGTAACTAATATAGTGACACGACAATTTCATACTGGGTGTAATTTTGTTAAGTGTAATAATACATTAGGACCCTGCAGGGCTAGCATAGCCTCAGAAGACATAATACATTATATTTCGCGAATTAATTTTTTGTGATTTAAGCTTACTTATTGTATAGTGGCATTTCCATGTCTAGCCCTTGCACGTATTTTAGAGATACATTTTTAAAAAATAACGTCAGTGTCACGGTTCCCGTTCTCGCACGCTCCCAACTTACCTACGACGTGGTGCTTTCAACATGGGGAGAAAACGCGGGAGTCCGAATACTGAAGAAAAAAGTCGAAGAACATTTATATTGGGAAACATATTGAAGACTCGATCTTCGTCAGACTACCAAGTAAGTTTTAATTCGATGTGAAAAGCCATTTTCCATAATAAATGAATAATATTCTATGTACCTAGTTCATTCATAAGGCATATATAAACATATTACTTGTAGTGTTTTTTTTCCGTTACGCATTATAAATGTACAGTCAAGTTTCTACATCTACCTACATTTTATTCAAATTTACGAATACGCAACTGCTAAAGTTGGTGATTTCATTGTTTCAAGACTAAGACATAAACAATAAAACATGCAACTACCAAACCTGGTTTTTGCTATATGAACGCGCAACTGCCAAAGTCGGGGCTTTTGTCGTTGAAAAAATAATATGAATACGCAACTGCCAAATTCGGGGCCTTTGCTGTCTTTAAATACATAATCACGCAACTACCAAAACTGGGTTTTTGCTTTCTACAATAGACAATAACTATTCTGTTATTGTTCACAGATCATGATGATCCTGCTCAAGCAGTTGACCACGTGGAGGTTATCCCGCTCCTATTTCTGGCTGAAAACGAGCCGGATCTGAACCTTGGCCCAGCAATCAAATCTATTCTGATTAAGAAAATAAAACATCTTCTTGGCAATTTTCTAGAACTGCTTATCGGCTAACCAACCCGTAAATAAAATATTGGCAAGTCATAGCACGCCTCAGGAGGTCATTAAAAATATAAAGTATTATTAAGGCCAATTAGTGTGTAAGTGTATTGCACTCTTTTCAATGTAGTATATGAAACTGGCTGTACGCCGCGGTCCTACCTGCATTTTAAAAGCTAAGATAAATATCCCTAGAAAGATATTGACTGTGTGTTAAAATCAAGGAGGTTCCATCCATTCATTCCTCCATCCTCCATACATTGTTAAAATTACTTCAATTTACTTCGTAACTGAAGTAGTACCCAACTTACACACTTACAAATAAGATCAAAATCAGGCACTAGGTGTATAAAAATACTAAACTAGTAGCCTCAAAATCCTAGTCAAACTATAAGATATGGAAATTTTTTATTCCAGCAATACGATTGCGAGAGACACCCCGCCTGCCACCATGAGCAAGCAGTGTCGGAGCACTGTTGGAGGCCTGCGCCCACGCCGCCGAGACGTCGCGCCGCCCGCCGCTCCGACGCCGCCACTTTAAGCGACTGACACGCGACCAGCGACGTTGAGCGAGGTATTGACCGTGGCAGAAATCCTACTATATGAAATTCTCGTGTCACAGTTTTCGTTGCCATATTCCGAAACGGCTTGACCGATTTTGATGACATTTTTGTGCTTATTCGGTATCTGTGAGAATCGGCCAACATCTATTTTTCATCCCCCTAAATTATTTATATGGCAAAACAAAGTTTGACGGATCAGCTAGTATTACATAATTTTTAAGTACTTCATAACTTATTTATACCAAACTTACACATTCACAAATAGGAACGAAATCAGCCACTAGGTGTCTATAAATACTGAACTAGTAGCTTCAAAAATCTAGTCAACCAATGAGATATGAACATATTTTTTTTCTCTCTAGCTATAGAATTGCGAGAGACCGCCAGCCACTATGAGCGAGCGGTGTCGAAGAACCTAAGTCTGCGCCCACGCCGCCCTCCGCCCGCGCCACTGGGAGCGACTGCTGACGGGCGACGGAGCTAATAGAACGCCGTTGATCGAGGTTTCGACCGGCGCAGAAATATTACATAATTTTTAAGTAGAGAAGTAGAAATTGATAACTTCTAACTAGTTACTTCAAAATTAATTTGAATTGATTATGAAATAACAGTTTCGTGAAATTAATAGTTATTTGCAAAGGAAAAAGAGAAAATGAATCGCTCCTAGTAATATTGCAAAGTGGTCGTTTTATAGGGGCTGTACTGTATATTGTAACGCCATGGCGCCATGATGTTGGAAAGACTTTAATATTATTGCTGATCATTTTTGTCTCCCGGAATTTTAACACCTAAACAGAACAGTGACACTAGACAGTATCAACTCCAAAAATACTTGACATTTCAAATAGAGGAATATAACACTGTCTCAAATTTATTATTACCTACTTGTATATAACTACCATTGATTTAAAGGACGCCAAACGACGTTTAAACAGCTCAATTAATCTCGTAGAAAACACCTCCGTTTTCAATACGTGACAGTTTGTTCAAATTGTCGTATTAAGGTACTATTCGACCGATGTACTGTTCCATATGTTTAGTTTTTAAATACTTTCAAACTAGTTTTATATTTAGATGATAATAATACCTTAATGGCCTGGTAAAACTTAAAATTCATAAGCAGATCTTTTCCTTTTTTCTTGTAATTTATAAAAGGTGTTATATAATTAGCAAACTAGAAGAAAGCTAGTTATTAGGTTTTGTATTTAGCAAAAGAAAAAAAATGTGTTTAAGTCAATAATTACAATTGTAATAGTTTAAATAATTAAAACTGAAAATGTGCAATATTTAGAAAATTGCGATATGGTATTTGTATATTGTTGATTTATAAAATTATATTTTTATAAAATCAACTTAAAATTTTATATTTGTTTTATTCTGAACATCATACAATCAGTATACGATGTATATAATTGAATATCAAACGAATTTACCTTAAGTGAAGTTCGATTATAATTATATAAGCGAATTCATTCTTTGTGATTTATCCAAACCCACCCTATACAAACTGTAACCAGTTACCCTACCCATGTTACAAATATAAAATGCGCATCGCAGGTAACTTTTTTGCTCTAAACGAAATGACCTGATTTGAAGCGCAGTCGAAACCGGGAGCCGTGACACTGACGTTATTTTTTTTTTAATGTATTTCTAAAATACGTGCAAGGGCTAGACATGGAAATGCCACTATACAATAAGTAAGCATAAATCACAAAGAATGAATTCGCTCACATAATTATGATCGAACTTCAGTTAAGGTAAATTCGTTTGATCTTCATAGATTTAAATTCTTGTTGAATTTTGTTTAAAACCCATGGTACTATTGTTGTAAGTTGTGCGAAAGTGCGTCTCTCTGTTACCCCTTTATATCTACGGTTCCAGCGAATTAAATTATATTTATCACGGAAAGATTTGGGCCTCGTAAAAACAATAATATTCTAAACGTTTTAATCTTAGAAAAGTGTTTTTTGGGACAAAATCTATGTTCTATGTCCAATCAGTTATAAAATTCATTGTTGGATATAATAGGCTACGCAGAAAATACATGCATGAAAACAAAATTTCGTCATCAAAACTATCCACTTCTACACTAATATTATAAATGGAAACGTGTATTTGTCTATCCAGCCTTCACGCCCTAATGAAGCAAACAATGCACTTGATTTTTGGCACTGACTTAGTCGAAAGGAATACACGAGACCAGTTTTTCAAGTCAGGAAAAAAGAAGTGTCAGTGAGCTGTCAAGCTAGTATGTATGTCATCCTGTAAAAAAACTTGCTTCATTTCTAAGCTAGTAATCTAGCTAAAGTTACAAGACAGTTTTAGTAAGTTAAGACAGTTTAAAAGAGAACTAGCTTAATAGTCCTGAGCATATCAGGCTACAATTGCTCTTGGAAAAACATCGTATTCCCAAAATATTTTAACGCGATCTTCGAATTCTGCTCACGAGAAGCCGCGGGCAAAAGCTAGTTTATATATAGTCTTCGTATACGAATAGCCTACGGAATAAACAAAATACAATATGGCGTCTTATACCCTCCATCCGATTAGTCGAGGGCCGATTCGCCTCATTACCTCGGTACCCTCATGTCGATACGAAAAAGTACGGGACCACCCGACCTGAAACGTCTACTGACCTGGGACCAATAATATCGAAATTAAAACTATCCAATATCGAGCGAAATGTATATTGAAAAAGCTGTTTTATTTGTGGAGATAAATGGATATGCTGAGGAATATAATATGCTCAGCGAGCAATATTTGTTACACTGATTTTGCTTTTGTTTTGCTAACCGCTCGCTGACCGTCATCTCAAAATGTGAGAGGTATGAATCAACAGCTAGACCGCTACGCGTTATTCAAAAACGCTTTCTAGAATTTCATACATCTTGGGCCATCAGTACGTGTGAGATCATGATTATAAAAATATTGTTTATGATATTTAAGTGAGCAGACGCTGTACCTGATGGAAAGCAACTGCCGTTGCCCACAGACACTCATGACATCTGAAGAGTTGCAAGTGCGTTGGCGAACTTTATGAGTATAGGGGTATAAGGCAAGTTGGGTCACCGGTAAACTCGCCGTTTCACGTCAGTTTTCTATGCGGCCGTGATATCGCCGGAGCCGGCCCATTTATGCCGTAACACGGCAATGAGTATCGGTATTATGGTTTCTACCGGGGTTTGAACCTGCACCCTCTCGAGTGCCAACCAAAGATCTTACCCACTAGGCTACGGACGCTCAAATCATGTAGTTGACCTTAATATTATTTAATATATCAATATACTAGTTATTATGATATAGAACATTATATTTTTTTGTGAAATAAATAATTGTTTCCGTATTTATAGAGAACATGGTTAAAACACGTTCGATATTTCATACTTTACGTTAAAAAAGGTATTCTACGTCAAAATTAGGTATTAAAAAAAAGTCCAACCAGCAAACAGCACTTTCGCTTAAGCAATATTACTATTAATATCGCTTATGAATAAACTTCACACACAGTTATGTAAAACTAATAGTGAACAGAAGTGAACAGATAGCACTTTCCATGGTACCCATTGTAATACGTACGGCTAACTTTGTATCGCGGGAAAGTTGAACTACTGTCGGCATATCGTGCTGACAGGTAAATATAAAATATGATAACGATTGCAACTCTGTTGCGTAAAGTTCATTAAAGCACGGCATAGATAGATGCATGCTACGTAAACGTAAAGGTATGGAGACACTTCTAGTTTATTTTAAAGGGTTTTGGGCACAGAGATATAAAAAATAAATTAAAAAAAAATCTTTATTTCAGCAACATTACATAAAACACATTATCAATTACAGGAACGATTATTGCTGGCCAGGAAAATAGTATTAGTGTAAACATATTTCATTTAATTCGGGATACCGTTAAATTCTAATGTAAATTGTGTGTGTGATATTATAACAATAAGTCAACGATTTTTTTGATAAAAATACGGCCGTACAAACTTCGTAACGTCTTGATGTTATAAACCTGTGTCTGTAGTGTATCTACACAAAGATAAGGAAGAAGGGGTGTTAAAAACAAACCCAACGAGTGGTGTCTGTACACTGATTTATTAGTGATAAAGATGTTATTATGTATAATGTAAAATGCTGATACAAAATATTACGCTCAGTACGTTTAACTTAATAACTGTTATTGTATGTACAATCAGGGAAGTTGAAACAGATACAGATCATGAATCTAAGTAATTTGTTCGGGTTATGTCAAACTCAGTCGACAGATTACGACTTACGTGGAATAGACATATTCCGACCGATTGACATAGGTCCGTCATCTGGATCTCTCTCAATTTCCCCCACTTTACACTATGTTACTTTATACAAAAAAAATCACGTGAAATCTCATTTCCATTAATTGCCTAAAATTGTACACAATTTAAAAAATAAATTATACGTCAAAATCGAGAATAACGTTAATCGTGAAATAAATGGTGTAAATTACAATTTTAATCGCTGAAGTCCGATTCAAAAACATCAAAATATGCGCACGCTGATTCGTCAGAATGTTCGTTCAACAAATTATTGAAGCATACATACATAGAGTACTCGATCGTTCCAGGGCTTTCCATTAGCACTTACGAGCCATTGATGTATCGCGTCTCTGTGATATATTACTCTGCAACGGGCAAACCCAATTCGTTTTGCTATATTTTACGAAAATTGCTAAGTTTCATATTGTTGTTTACTGATGAAATTTAAGTTAAAATTGGTGACGCCCGCCTCACCCTACCAAAAGTCGTTTGTTGCGCGGGAACCGTATATTTTTCGGGATAAGAACTTCTCCATCAGATTTACTGTAACACCATCTGCATATGAAATTATATATCATAACAAAACTACACTGTTTTTATACAATATACATGCTATTATAATAATATTAGTTAAAGTAAGTATAAGTGTTTGATATTGAATTTTAAATGCTATACCCCTTTAGATAGCTTTACTTTAATTTATGTGTAGTAACTCCTATTTGAAGTTTTAATATTTAATGAGGATGTCGATTTGGTTTATCAAATAACACGAAAAAAATTTTACTGTAAATCAAATGACTATGTTGTGAATTTTTTTATCAAATCGTTTCCAATCTAAAATCAACCAAGTTGTCTCAGCCGTTTTCGAGTTTCAAGATTAATCTAGGATAATAATATTTTTAGATAACTTACAACTTACATAGTGATGTATGTCTAATTTGAACATCAAATTACAACTAACGGTATTTGCGTAATATTATCCTCATATTTCGGAATATCCCTGGGCCAATGTTTGCAATTTCAGAAGACAAATATTCGCAGCGTTCACGGTCCAAAGCTGTCCCAATTTGTGTAACCGAATCACCGAATCGCCGACACTTCCGGGGAATTACACTTGCTGGCGTGCGCTTCACTTGCTGGCATGAGCTTCACTTGCTGGCGGTAATGTTTTGCTGTCACTAAGTAAAATTTCTCTTAATACCAGTGGATGGACTTTGTGTTTCGGGTGTGCAGTTAAAGAAGTGTGAAGTTTACGTGTACCCGCTACGTGTTACTTAGACCCACGTTTATGCACTACGTGCTACGTAGACCTCGTCTACGCGCTAAGTGCTACGTAGATTAAGCCTACGCGTTACGTGCTACGTAAATCGCGTCTACGCGGTACGTACTATGTAGATCTCGTATACGCGCTACGAGCTACGTAAACCCACTTTTACACGATACGTAGATCTCGTCTACGAGCTACGTGCAACGTAGATCTCGTTTACACGCTACGTGCAACGTAGATCTCGTTTACACGCTGCGTGCTACGTAGATCGCGTTTACGAACTCCATGCTACGTAGATCGCAGCGTTTAGCGTGTAAGTACGGACAACAATACCTAAACGCTAAACAAATGCGTGACTTTCGTATATGTTCCAAAAACGTTTACACTAGTTAAATATATATAATATTTAAGTCATGAAAAAAGTGATAAAAGTCCGGAGTGTAGCAGAAGATAGGATGAATTCGTAGATAATTCGTAGATAGTCGGAGAGCGTGGGGGCGTGTTTGATCGGGTGTTAGTGTTACGGCCGATTGATTTTTGATTACACGTCTTTTGTGGGATCCCATTAGTTGGTACGATATTGGGTTGAGTCTTTAAACACTCATACAGGTGTATGCTTACTTCTAACAAGCGTCGTTAACAGTTTTTGTGAGAAACTTTAAGCATTGTTAGTTAATATATATAAGTATTTCTTTTTTTATTACAAAATTATTAAACGCAAAACTCACTTCGTCTTGAGGGTTGGAGTACCTGTTTTGTGGTTAGGATCCTTGTTCCGGCCTGGAGTCATCCACTGGCGATTCCGAGGACGACTTCCGAACACCGTGGTTAAATCGCAAACAATAAGTGTTGTGTTAGTATTAATATATAAAAGAAATGGTACAATAAATAAATAAAGATTATTTTTGTTCCGAGATGTAAGCTACTGTTTTCTTTATGTCAGATAAAGTCAGAAAGGTCAATAAATCTTAAATTTTATGTAAAAATATATTATTGAGTGTGAGTTATTTAATGATGATCATTTTAGTAACACAGAAATGTATTAATAAATTGGTAATTCAAAGTAGGTGTTAAAGTTTATAACTTTTCGACAAGATCTAAAACTTCCCAAAGAAAATCCCATCAAGAGTGTGGGGCCATGTGCAACTGAAACCTTGCGTTGTCAGAAACGCATTACACAGATTCTTATAACATCAGAAAAATTTCAGGCGTTGCCGGCTTTTTGACCGTTCGAAATTCGACCGTTCGAAATTCGACCATAAATATTAAAATCCGTCATATAGAGGAACTATAAAAAAATATAATCTATTCTCAATTCAATTACAAACTTCAATTTGGCATGAAAGTCTCGTTATCAGGCCATTAAATTTTATTAAAAAAAATCACAGACTTAAGCCAAATAAACAAAGGGTATTTCGTGTATGATTATCGTGTCATGTCAAAATATCATAGTTTCCGTATTGTAGTGTGCGTAGCGTTCTATTTATTAAAAATATACATGATTAAAGTACATTTTAAAATAGTATTGGTACTCCACGCTCCTCCGCCATATCAACTATAACTGGGAGAAATTTAATGCTTTTACATCTACGCGTCATCCGTAAAAATGGGTACAAAGTTTTCCGCTCGCGTATTAATATATAGATATTAGCTACGAGAAAGGGATAAGAAATAATGCAGGCAGTTAGGCCTCTGGTAAACTAAGGCACTGGACGAAACACAGTGCAAAGCTGTTTCACGCTAGTTTTATGTAAGACCGTGGTATTTAGAGCCGTCCCATTCATGGCAAAGAATAGCTTTTCCTCGACAATGAGCCAATGAAAGCGTTTTTATTGAAATTAGAAAATGTCTAATTGGTTCGCGCCTCTACCCGGAATCGAACTTAGCACCCTTTGAGTCCGAGCCGAAGGCGAACCTAGATGCTTTTTAAAAATTTTTGGCAAATGTAAATTTGCTCAAGATTAGCGGTATGGTTCAATAACCATCTGTCATATACGAACCACGATTGTCAACAACAAAGTGACAACACAACACTTTGTTGTTGACTCTGTTGAATAGTGACTGTTGTTGAATCGCGTTTTGTATGGAAATGACATATTTTATTGACAGCGGGTTAATGAACCATACTGATTGGCGTAATTAAGTTATCGTGTTCAGTTGCGATACCAATTACT
>JAOTAV010059733.1:0-14953 GCA_026546445.1 Cyclargus thomasi
TAACTATACCGTTCGAGGCCCGTGGCAAATTAGTTTTTGTTCCACTATGTCAATCCAATACAAAAACACGTCAAGCGATTGTTGTAAAAAAATAATCGCTTGTAACATGTCAAGGGGGGCTGATCAAGGGCCCACCCTGTAGTTACGCCACTGCTCATGTGGAACCCTGGGTAGATCATAGACAGGACAATAACTTTTGGGACAAAACAGCTATACTAATACGATTAAACTGGAGCTCGTTTGTTTGCACGCGCTAATTTCAGGAACTACTGACGAGAATAATTTTTTTTGAGTTGGTACGTCCATTTATCTAGGAAGGCTATATAGACTATATTTAACATCATGCTACGACGAATAGAACGGCTCCTTAGTATGGAGCTCCACAGTAACAACGTTTTTACACATTTATTAGCTACTATTCTTGCAGGAGTATTCATAAATTGTTGTAAAAACGGAATAATTTACAATGTATTACGCAAAAAACCATTAATAATATAAAGCTGAGTTTCTTTTGTTTGAACGCGCTAATCTCAGAAAGTACTGGTCACAATTGAAAAATTATTTTTGTGTTGGTTTGTCCATTTATCAAGGAAGGCTATATTACGCTACGACCAATAGGAGCCGAGCAGTAATAAATGATGTTACAAAAACGGGATTATATAAAAAGTCGCTTGCAAACTTTATATAAACGATCCTGCGTTTATTTCTACGCGACTAAACGTGATATATCTAGTTAACTGTTTATCCAATATTCATTATTTGCAGGAAATCACCTAAACCAACAAACACCTTGACGTAAATACACAACAATCATTAATCCCACCTGTCTAAACATCGCCAATCTAATTTAATATCGACATAGCGCTAACTTATTATATTCTGCCGTCCTCGAGCTAAAATGCCGCTATATATAAAAAGTAATTTTGAGCTATGAGCATAATACGCGCGTTGCAATGTAAGGAATTGTATGTGTATAACGACAATATTATTTTTGATTACTCGATGATTATAAAAGCTGGAAAAATATTGGTAATACACGTCGATAGAGTTTTTTCTTCTGATCATGATGGCATTAAAATATCAAAATCGACCAGATGTTGGTTAACGGCTTTTAAGCTTGAGGACTGTAGGTAATTTATTATGAGGTTTAGGGCTTACTAATAAAGTGTTTCACCGCTTACTGATAAAGTTTCTGTTAGGCTATCCACAACTTTTTGACAGATTCTCCGTACACCTCTAAAGTAATGTTGTGGATAGACTATATTATGTAAGCGGTGAAACAGGCCCTTAGTATAACAAAACAGAGTGAGAATCGTCATTTCGTAATGCTGAAACTCTATCACAACCTAACATGTTGAACGTGGCGAAGGAAAATTTTAGAATTCGATATATTTACTCTGCCGTCCTCAAGCTTAAATGCCGTTAACCAACATCTGGTCGTTTTTGACATTTTGATACCATCATAATCAGAAGAAAAAGCTCTATCGACGTGTATTAGCAAAATTTGTGTAGCTTTTATAGTCATCGAGTTATTGAAATTAATATTGCAGTTATGAAGTACCAAGCCGATAAAAAAACTGCGGCGTTTTTTGTTCATAACCCAAAATGTACTTTTTGTACATAGCGGCATTTATATTTATTTAGCTTGACTTGACTGAAACTCGCACACTAGCCCGCGCCCAATCGTCCGATTCGTTTGCTGTCAAATTAAAAGAAGAAATGACTTCGCTTCATGTAGCTTTGCTATTGTGCGTTCACCATAAATCGTAAATGACGGTGCTCTGTCCGCTCCGTTCGTTGCGATTCCGATGCAGTGGACGCTCTGTTTTAGCGTAATCGAGGTGATATGAGATGACAATTCAAAATGAAACCAATTTCAACAGTATGGGAGCGTTACCTATTTCAGTATTAAAACGAGACACCATACTGAGATTTCAATGTCTGTAATCCGCCTGTTTGTGTAAAAAAAAAATTCAGCGTTACATTTCGTGTCTGGCGTGTGCTGGGAGTGTTTTAGATGAACGTTTATTAGTAAACAGAACTTCAAAGATGTCGTAATGAGAACTGAAAACAGTTTTAGAACACACCTGCCCTACTCCCTGTGGTAACAGTAATAATAACAATACTCCCACGCCGGTTTCGGTGACGGTTGACGGAAAACCTGGCCTGAGGACTGAGCCAAATCTTTTTTGCTTCTTTTCGAGAATCGCCAAACAATTTTTGAAAAAGGACAAACTTTGAAATGACACAAGATGGCAATGATATAAGCTTTCGTTACGCCTTATGCCCTGTTACGTAGGACAAAGTGCCCAAGTGTGTGCGCAATAAACAAGGGCTTCCTCTTCCTTTATTCCTTGAAGGACTGATTAGTTCGGAGTATTAAAGGACACTGAGAGACGAGCATAATCAACCATCAACCAGAAGAACATTTAGTCATGTTGATCATATTGAACCAAAAGGTAATATGCGTAGGTATAAAACAAAATTCATTGAACGAAAATTATTATGATATTTGGCTAAAAGATGTACAGAATGACAAAAAATCTCAGATTTAGATTGAGAAATGAGTAAGATATTAAGTTTTCTACCCATCGCTTTTTCTCAAAACGTGATTTAGTTATTTGAATTTTGTATGCAGCTTATACACTTTGACGTCACAGTCTATATTGGATTTCTTTTTCTAATTACTTTAAAGGCTTATAATTTATAACATTTTTATATTCAATTTTATCAAAAAACTAATTCGACTACATCATATTTCAATAACGAGAGATTTATTTAAGCAAATAATTAATTATTTTTTTTAACAAAAACGAAAAACCGGCTTCCAAGGATAAAACTACAAAAACAAGCCTCTATAAACTGAAAAGTATAAAATAATATTAGTTTCTGAATGGGGCTTCCTCAACCATCTCTGGTCTAAAGGTCTGGGTAAAAAGATTGTGTCCACACAATCTTCATAATTTTGAAGTCGGTATGTATGTATGTCCATTTAATCATGAGCTAATCTGAAACCTTTGGAACTGGCATCGACTTCAAAATTATGAAGATTGTGTATTATTTATACACCAAAGAAAACGTTTTAAAAATCGTTTCACAAACGTTGGAGCTATGGTTGAACATACATAAAAAAATCCACAGCCGAACATATTACCTCCTCGTTTTTGGAAGACGGTTAAACATCATACATATTCCCTATTGTTGACGAAATATTTCTCAAGCACCTCCGAATCACAATATTGGGGATAGATCAATACGACAGTCAGGACACAAATAGATGGCACCTAATAGGGTACGATGGAGGTACAGCCTACAGGTGACCCGAAAACCTCAATGAAAAAAACATAACGTATATTTTTAGGTAACGCGTTTTCCCTTACCCGACCAAGACCGACCGAGTAAGAGATGGTCTCGCGCACGAAGACATCCGTATCGGTAAAAATATTTCAAGAACTTGTTCTGAGAGCTAAACGGCTATAATAATAATATGAACGCTTCACACCACGTCAGTCTGGCCCCGTGCTAAGTACCCGATGGACTTGTGTTACGGGTACACTGGGTTATAACGGAAATATATTTAACTAATACTTTCATACTTTACACGTATTTAAGATTTTTATTACGTAATATATTAATACACATCCAAGACCCAGGAACATTGAAAAAATTTTTGTTCCGTCGGCGGGATTCGAACCCGCGACCCCCGGCTTAAGCTACCAACGCGCTTACCAACTGAGCCCGCTTACCAACTGAGCCACAGAGGTCGTCACAGTTAATTTAATTTAAAAAAGGCTATAAAAGTTGATTAAATCATGCTAACGACAACGCGACGTAGAGGCAGTAACATCTATTTATTTATTTATTTGTTTATTTGTTTATTTATTTATTTATTTATTTATTTGCATGAAAGTTGTAACAAAGTTCTTACAAATAATGACATTGGTTCTTATACATTCTGCCATTTAAATGGCGTGCAAAGCCAAGGAATTTAATAATTGAAGTTCCTTTATCATCAACAGAATCGCAAAAAACAAGCATTGAGTATCAAAAGGAAGAAACTAACAAAAAACATGATTTTTTGTGTGAGAATTCAAATTATTTTGTTTTTGTATAATTGTTGTTATAGTGGCAACAGAAATACATATTCTGTGAAACCGTTCAACTTCCGGATACAGGGGGGTTATTATGACCTCTTATTCCCAGCCAAGTTCCAGCCAATCAGCAGTCACGTGACACTAAATACGTGAAGTTTGACGTTCCTAATATCCCTTAAATGTTTAAAATCCATTCATAGACAACTAAACTAGTATTAATCCGGTTATTATTCTAATAAGACGTTGTAATACGAAAAAAGAACAAGTCAATTGTTGGCCATATGTTGAATTGCCTAGAACCATGCAGGTTTGTAATGGCCATAATACCCCCTGGACAGACAGGCAGACGGATAGGCATTGAAGTCTTATTAATAGGGTCCATTTTTACCCTTCGGGACCCCTCAAAATAAAAGTTATAAGGCGGGATTTATTGTGATTTATTTGAATAGTTATGCTGTTATTCTTTTTCTCGACGCTATTTCGAGTTATAATAAAACACGAAAGTTTAAAATTTCCTCTTACATCACACGGGCCGGATATCGTTAGAAAAGTGTCCCTCGTGACCATGGACGTAGCTACACGTATAGTTAGAAGAGTTATACTCTAGGAACATTGCTGTTTCGAGGTGAAATATAATTAAATAGAGCTTTGAGCTTTCACGGAATATTTTTTTTATTATTTCCAACAGACGTTGTAAGCTGCCTATATCCTTTTCATCCCACTAACAACTTAATTTTGTTCGTACCAAAGTTAACATTTTATCTCAATTGACGTGAAGTCTATCACGATTTGGACTTTTTTTACCCGACTGCACCAGGAGGGTTTTATTTTTCGAGTGTGATGATGAATGTATGTACGTATAATTGTTTAGCACTCTCAGCAGCTTAAACGGCTTGATGGATTTTAACACATAAGGTATCGTTAGATTCGTCTTTATAGCGCGAGTGACACTGGGTACATAACAAAATTAAAAAAATCCAAATTTCCGATTTTAAAGTCGAAATAGTGAGATTCCAAAAATATTTTTTCGTCCGATAAGGTCGAGCAGGGTATCAAAATGAAGGGCTTTAGATAACCATTCTACAAATATAAATAACTTGATGTCTGTGATGATCTAAAATTTAGATTACAATAGTTCCCGCAGTCGGGTTTTCTGTTTTCGGCCATTAAACTTGTATAAAAATTTGGTCACGATACCTAGTACCTCTATCAAACAAGTATTATATTACAAAATATCAATTTATTTACGTTATAAGGACATATAAAAAAATCTAACTCGTTGAATCGACAAGAACTTTTATTAGTTTCATAACTACCGTCTTAACTGTTAGAAGTTATACTGATTAAACCGACAGTTGAGAAGTATAAAACTAACGGGGCAGTTAAAAGTAATAGATACTTAGCTGCAGTAGCCAGTAACTCGACGATAGAATAAAATTTTTATTAAGTACTTGCAAACCCAGCGATCTCCATTCGTTTGTGCTATGTATCAGAGATGGCGCTGTATGTAAAAAAAGATTTTCCCTGTTTTCTGCTTGTCTCTTGAATATGTCTTTTTCCTGAATTTTCTTTGCTATAAGCTTGACGGAGCCCGAGACTCTACCACCGAATACAAAACCGTGGAAATCGGTTTGTACGTTCCGGAGTTGTAGCGTCAGGAAGAAAATCCCAAATTATTTTTATATAATAAATTAAATAAAATTCAAGCTTGATTGCAAAACTTAAAAAAAATACTTTAAAAGTTAATATAGTTATAGAAATACTAAAATTAGAGTCACAAATGAGTTTAGAAGAGTTATGAATGATTTCATTTGTGATTCTGATTTCTGTGTTTTCATAAATAACTAGTTGATGCCCGCAATTTCGTTGCGCAAAAATTTGAATATCACGGGGAACCGTACATTTTCCCGGGATAAAAAGTATCCTATATGTTGCCCAGACCTAATAGTTAGCTATTAAATAAAAAAATGTTCATTCAAATCCGTCCAGTAGCTGCTGAGATTAGCGCGTACAAACAGATAAGCAGACAGACAACTTTTTCTATCGATACCTATGTGTTCCATTACTGTTATTTAGCACCCACACAATGATTATTTTGTAAAAATATTAAATGTACAAACACTCCAATTTTACTATTTTATTATATGTATGTATGTATATGTATATACTAGCTTTTTCCGCGGCTTCAATCGCGTTAAGAATTATTTTTATACAAACTTTAAAACCCTATTTCACCTTCTCAGAGTAAAATTTCGAAAAACGCTATAACACGTATTTGCTTATTTTGAATCAGCAGCTCAGAAACAAAATTTTAGGCCTCTAACATAAGAAATGACGAGCTTGCGTAGAAAAATTTATAGAAACTTTTACCCTCTTAGGGGTATAATTTAAAAAAATGCTTAAAAACTATATTTATTTATTTTAAATTAGTAGCTCAGAAATTTCATGTCTTTAACTTAATAAATGATGAACTTTCATACAAACTTTAAACTGAAATAGGGTTTCACCCCCATAGGGGTAGAAATTTTATTTCGTTTTTTTTTAATTCGATCTTCGGTTCCCAAGACAGCTGCAGCAAGTCCCTCGGGCTTCCTGAGATCATGTCTGCGGGTTTTCGTGGTTGGATACCGCTGCCGATCCTGGCGACACAGGAGATACAGTGGTGGGAATGTGTGATGGGTTAAAGATCGTTTTTACATATCTTTACAACTAGAAGGACCGTACATTTTCCGGGATAAAAATGCTATTTCTTCCCCGGCAGTCAAAGTGTCTCCAAACCAAATTTTAGCAAAATTTATTTAGAGTTTGAGCATGAAGAGGTAACAGACAGACACATTCGCATATATAATATTAGTACATATATAGGATGGTGTTTTTTCCTTACAAGTCTTAAAACTATATTTTTTGTTCAATCCGTAATCGAACCCACAACTAACCCCTTTATTCAAAATATTTAAAGAGTGTTTAACTAATCATTATTTGCTGTCCCTTTCTGTCGTGTGACGTTTTCAATGTCTGGAGCATAAGGGCGGCGAATCTTGATTAGTTAAACACCGTTTAAATATTTTTATCATTAAGGGGACTAGAGCTAAAAGCCAATGATCTATCCAACTCAGTTCTTCACAAGCTGTTCCATTTTGTTTA
The DNA here is from genome assembly GCA_026546445.1 of Cyclargus thomasi. Lineage (NCBI taxonomy): Eukaryota > Metazoa > Arthropoda > Insecta > Lepidoptera > Lycaenidae > Cyclargus > Cyclargus thomasi. Next base: position 7,239 of record JAOTAV010059733.1, read on the forward strand.
CAAATTATTTCTCGAGTAGCCTTCTGTTCAGTTCGTAAATAGAATTAGTTTATAATTTTCAACGATAAACGACAAGTATGGCGGACACGTCATAGATGTTTGATACAATTTGTTATACCGCTTCTACAGGTTCGCCAATGATGGACAATTGTATTTTTTTATTCGTCTGTAAAATGAGAATATCCATGGTTCGACATGTTTTGTTTTTCGTACGCAAAAAATCCGCTATCTGACGAAAAAAAAACTCGTTTAACAAAGGATGTAAAAATCTACGTTAATTAATTAAATTCTGAATATTCATAGTTCATTCTTTATTCCTCTTAGGCTAAATACATTCAAATGAATTCTCAAATGCTAATTTCTTTGAGGACACGCGAAAAAGCTATAATGTATAATAATTTATGGTATAAATGCACAAAAGCACGGCCGCTGGAAAGCAGACGAAACGTCGGGAATAAAAATAGTGCTACAAAATCCGTAAGTGTTATTATTTTTTAACAAAAAATTAAAAACTGACTTCCAAAGGAAAAAACTAAAATAGTGCAGAAGAAACTAAAAAGCATTAAATAAAATTTATCCTTTAATAGTGTCTGTTTCAGAATTCGGTGAGGCATCAGCCTATTTCCGAACACAATCTTCATAATTTTAAAGTCGGTACCAGCATGTCATGTTGTAGCATTTGTCTACATTTAAATTTTTGACTGGTACCGACATCAAAATTATGAAGATTGTGTACGGAAATAGGCTCCTCCTCATATAACCTCCTCGTTTTTGGAAGTTGGTTAAAAAACCATGAGTGATAAATAATTGGTCTTATGTACTCACGTAAACGTAAAGTGCCAAAGAAATACATACATACGTACATACATACATACGCTCGAAAAACATTACCCTCCTTCTAGTGCAGTCGGGTAGCAACAAAACACAATAAATATGTCTAACTTTCTCGACAGACACGAGATAAAAGTATATCATATTAGGATCAATAGAGATTACTATATAAGCCGGCTAAAATCAAGACACAGTTTAGACAGAATATTGTCGATGGAGCATCGTAGCCAGGCTGCTCACGCACTGGAGCACCATAACTCCTAAGTAACTGATATCAATGAAACCGTGCTAAAACTGAATGAACTCTATACAGGATTTTTTTGCTGTAAATTTATTTATGTATAGATTTCCTCGAATCGAATCTCTTCATTAGATTTCTAGTTTACGATTAACCAAATTGATTATTCTATTCCGTAATTAATTTATCGGAAAATTAAAAATAACTAATGCAAAATGTTTAAGATAAACTGGCGTCTTGAAGTATTTAAGTAACTATCTGCGGACTAAAGCAACTAAGCCAACTTTGAAACTTAGCAAAAGCTTGCTAATTTGTTCATAATTGCGATCAAGCAGGATCTTTTAAATTTTAATTAAAAATAATATCTGTGGACGCTTCATATCACTTCACTCTGGGCCCGTGCTAAATACCCGAAGGACTTGTATTACGGATACCTGACAACGGAAATATATTTAATACTTTCATACTATACACATATTTAAGATTTTCTTTATATAATACACATATTTAATACACATCCAAAACCCAGGAACAATGAAAAACTTTTTTTTGTTCCGTCGGCGGTATTCGAACCCGCGACCCCCGGCTTAAGCTACCAACGCGCTTACCAACTGAGCTACAGAGGTCGTCAAATTATAACCCTTAGTAGCTTTTGCACGTTGTCACTTGCAAGGAAGTAATACCGTCAAAACATGAACATTTTTTAGAAAATGTTTTTCCTAGAATAAAAATAGCCTATGTTACTCACCATTCTGACAACTAACCCCCTTACTCATAAAAATGTTTAAAGAGTGTCCAACTAATCTAAATTTGCCGTTCCTTTCTGGCATATTGAAAACGTCACACGACAGAAAGGGACAGCCGACCTTGATTAGTTAAACACTGCTTAAATATTTAAAGTATATGCCAAAACAAGAATAAATTTGTTACTCAGTTACAGCATAAAGGAAGGCCAAAAAAACAAACACACTTTTCTATTTATAATAATTTTTATGGATTTTCCATTTACTGTTTCTTTCCAAAATGGATTTTAGCAAGTACGCGTTATTAATTAACATCATCTTGCTTGCTGCTTGACAATGGCTGGGATTATTAAACTTTATTTTTTGCTATGTCTTACTTGTCTTTATAATGGTCAGATAATTGTGGTGATCTCATAGTATCTTTTCACGTTACATTGTGGCGCATTCAATAAAACATAAGAAAATTACTAACCACCAATAATTATAAGTCGTAATTGTAATTACACCGTGCAAGTTATAAATTATAATAGCCACTCATAATAATAATAATAATATAATATCTATGGACGTTTCACACCACGTCAGTCTGGTCCCGTGCTAAGTACCCGAGGGACTTGTGTTACAGGTACCAGACAACGGAAATATACTTAATATTTTTTGTACTATACACATATTTAAGATTTTATTATATGATACACATATTAAATACTCATCCAAGACCCAGGAACATTGAAAAGCTTTTGCTCCGTCGGCAGGATTCGAACCCGTGACCCCCGGCTTAAGCTACCAACGCGCTCACCAACTGAGCCATAGCGGTCGTCATAATTCATAATATACTTATAATAAAACTTGGGTATTAGCTATGGTATTAGGTACAACACGCTATATCTTAAAAAATCGTACAGAGGACCTAAAAACATTTGACATCAAAACGACAATATTTTAGATAAAATTTTTACCATCTGTTTTTTAATTGAAAAGCGATTTTTATTTTAAAGGACCTTATTGCAATTTGGTACCATGTTTTCGAAAGTGGGAAACTGATAAATGGGATCCATAAGAAAATGATCGAGGGATATAAAGATAATATACGCTTAGGTTGATTAATCAGTTACCTAGAGCTGACTGCGTAACTGACTTACAGTTAACTATAAAGAGAAAAATAAATGAAGACTTAAAATAAAAACCGACTTCCATGGCTAATGGAAGTCGAAATGAAAAGTAACAAATAATTCTTATTCTCTGTTTGTACCTTATAAGGCCTAAGACCCAAAATTAACCGAAATCAATCTTTGTAATTTTGAAGTCGGTACCAGCTACAGATTCTTTGATTCTCGACATTAAGGGTTAAAACCTTAATGTCGAGACACAGAGGAAACCTTGAAAAGCCTTAATTCGGATTGACACTAAATACCTTACTCTTACAGGTGAATAACTATTTGTAATCAATTTTGCAGGTCACCGACCCGGGGTCATAGTCCTCAAGTAATTCACGCATTATCATAAAATGTACAGAATTAATTACCATAATTAATTGGTAACATTTACTTCTATAAGTAATGAAAACTAGATTGATTACTTATTTTTTTACAAATATTTTATATCACCTCCAACCTTTAAATAGAGATTAAAGTTATAAATAAGTATGTGATTATTTATTATTATTCTGTCTTCTATCTATTATCTAAAGAAGATAAAAAGCAGCATTCATATTATTACACATCATAAATTGTATTATTCTTAAATTATTTTTTGGGGGCGTATTCTTAAATCTGTACATCCTACAACGAATTATATTAAAAGTTCTGTAATAAGCCTACCCAATGATTATAATTTAAATGTCGACTTTACATTACTGTACACAATAATTAAGGCCTCTTTTACCAATTTCTGATAAGTGCCAATTAGGCTATCCACAACTTTTTGACAGATTCTCCATGCTCCATCTGTCAAATTTGCGGTTAGTCTATCCGATACTTACCAGGAAGTAGTGAAAAAGGCGCTTAGTGTTTATTAAGAGAGACATTTTTTTTCTAGTCGTTACGTCTAGAATTGTGACCCTGTGAAAATATAATTACATTGCAGCACACAGTTTTTACTATTTTTACGGAGCAAAAATAAAGATAATTACAAACCTGGCACATCTTTAGGCTCAGCCATGCTAATTATTAACGATACACTAAATTGGATCTATTTTTACAGTCACCTGTTTCGTGTCTCCCCTAAAAATCTAAATTGATTTTGTCACGCATCACTTCATTATGGACATCAAAGGCACTAACTTCAGTAAATATAAAAAAACACTCGCACTAAGCTCTTGGCGTATTTTTTTAATCTGTATACGTTTCGCGCCAAAATACTTTTCCCGCGTCACGCACGTCCCCAAGCGGCGGCGGTCGGTCATAAACTGTTCTATTTTTGTTCGAAAAGATTTATAACACGTGTTATTTTGTGGTCATCATCATCACGACCTAGCACAATGCGGTTTGCGCGGGAGCTGAGATCACTTTATATGTCAAACTCATGTCAAAACCAACGTCGTTTTCGTATACTAGCGCAGGCTCTATATAAACGAGCAATGATCGTTGATCGACACGAGTAGATCAAAGGCGAACATATACGATGATCGGCGACCAGAAGCGAGAATGCCATCTAAGCACTCGTGCTCGCGTGCCATTGTCTGCATTCGCCGATTATGAAGCGCGATTATGAAGGAACCATGAGAATTTTGCCCCGTAACAGAACTGCAAGTAATATCCAACTTGTCCAAGTATTGCATTTGTAGTAAGTGTTGTAGTAAATGGTACTTTTGCTATCGAAATATTTTTGCGACCCTTATTATTTTACCCAGCGACTGGCAAGCGTTCTGACCGCCATGGGCTAATTATCAACCTTAACTTTTTTTTCAATTCACTAGATCAACAGTGCATGCAAAGAGACACATTTAGCGCCGTCTCCCGAACCTCGCGCCCTAGGGTCCAGCCTAATTAGCCTTTGGGTTAATCAGGCCCTGATTATACCTAACCATCAATAAATATTTCTGCTTTCTATTCACATAGAATGTAAACTACTTATGGAAGGGTCTTTTGCTGCTTTGGACCGATTAAAAAGGCGAAGTTCCATCCATTCGCCGTAAATCGGAAATTTCATATATAATGTCATTTTTTTTTATGAAATTTCGTGCCGTATTTTGAACAGACAGTAACCAGTTGGCTTTGATGACACATAAATCCACAATCAACACGTCATATGCGTTAACAGGTTTAGATTTAGATATACCAAGTATTATGTACCGCTACGAAATTCATTACTAAAGCGAAGCTGCGTAGCGCGTATGCTCTAGTTAAGATTGTCACAGTCAGCTAATGCTGATGTTTACGATGATAAGGTTTGATAACATCTGTATAACGTAATTCGTAAGTGATTTTCTTTTTCATTTTTCTTACATTCTCTCAAACATCTCTTAACTCTTCATCTTTGTTTTGATGAAACAATATAATACATTATGTAACGAATGCGAGAATTATATTAGATAGAGGATATGGCTATTATAAGAAGCTATTTTACATTTTTTTTCTCATATGTATTTAAAGCACGTCCCAAAAATAGGAAAATCGGTGAAAGAATGACTCTGATAGCCTAGATTCTCTCGAAGATAATATGAACATTCAAAAATCACATAAAATAGACCCTCCGAAAAAGCTCCATACAAAACGGTACTGTCCTTAATATGACGTCACTCCCAGAGTAGTTTGTACGCATCGCGGGAAGAGTTTATTCGATAAATAATGGCGTTTAAGAAAGTATATAAGTTTTATAACAACAGAAGTTATGAGCACTTATCAAATGGTAAGTAACATTTAAAAAAATAGTACTTCAAAAATTGACTTGCCTACCGAGCTTTGAAGACCTAATCTTATATATATAAAAGAAAGTCGTGTTAGTTACACTACTTATAACTCAAGAACGGCAAAACAGATTTGGCTGAAAATTGGTAGGGAGGTAGCTTAGAGCCAGGAGACGGACATAGGATACTTTTTATCCCGTTCGACAGCGTTCGATTTTCCAATTAAAAAAAAAACACAATCTGCTTATTTATTGCCATTAAGGCGGAACCTTTGTTCCGCCTTAATTCCGCCGGGTCAGCTAGTCTTTTTATAGACTTAAGTGCCGAAAATTTTGTTTTGTCCTACAAATTATTTCTAGGCCACTTAGAGATATAAAAAAGCAAGCGTTTGCCCGCTGCTTTGCCCGCGTTAAGAGTATGATGAGCATCTAATTCCTAAGAAGAACTTGCATGCGAAATTTGAAACCGCTAGCATATGTTGTTCCTTAGATTACCCGATGAATGACCTTTCGCTTTTATAGATAAATATTGACCGTTTCCAAGACCTACTCAATATTCTCGCATAACTTTATGAGATTCGGTCAAACCGTTGCGAGTAGAGAAACGAACAGAACAAAAAAACGAGCAAACATAATGTCTTATTGCTATTAACCGGGTAATGGTCACCCGGGTTCGAAGCTACAAGGCAATAGAGAGTGAACCAAAGGTCTAGCCTAAATTAACGCCAAACTCCTAACTTGCGTCCTCGCCATGATTTTGCGAAAGGCATTCCGTTTCGGAAAATCAAGCGAGTATCGTTTACGATAATCGCTTGTCATGTTTTTGTATGGGATTGACATGGACGAACGAAAAGTCACGTGATCTAGTCCAGTTCGAATATGTCAATCCCATACAAAACAAGCGAAGCGATTATCGCAAATGTTAATCGCTTGCCACTTGTGTAGGGGGGCAGGTAATTACCTATCTCACGTCACACATTTCGCGGCAGCCAACCTTGCTGTGCAACCTTTTTTGTATATGGTCTAGATTGTGGTCATAGAGCTACTTACGCAATATCTATCGTCTACTTTGTGGCTGTTATGTGTCTATGGTATTATCTTCTGTCCTGAGTAGTATATACTCTATGGTCTAGTATTTACCTAGCTTGACGCCCATTTCGTCGGCGACACGTTTCGCAAGACATGGCGGCGCCGAGACGAGTACATATTGCGATAGCCCTCCTCGTTTACATATCGTATCAGCTGCGTCATTTTGTCTATGGTCTAATACCTAGCTTGACACCCATCTCGTCGGCGACACGTCTAGCGACAGACATGTCGGCGACGCGTCGCGTCTGCGTGCAGCCCACAGTGCCGAGCCGCGTATAGCCCTCCTCGTGTACGTATTGTGTTAGCTGCCTCGTTTTGTCTATGGTCTAGTATTTACCTAGCTTGACGCCCATCTCGTCGGCGACACGTTTGGCGACAGACATGGCGGCGACGCGTCGCGGCTGCGTGCAGCCCACAGTGCCGAGCTTTGTATAGCCTTCCTCGTGTAGATATTGTGTGAGTTGCGTCGTTTTGCCGCTTCCAGTCTCACCTGGAAACATCAGAGAAAGACTTAAAAACTTTAAAGTATATTATATTGTTACGGGCGTAGTTCTTGTGGCATTTCGGCGTGGGGCCTCGCCCATGGATACTTGTAGCATCAGTAGCGTTGGAGGTGCATTGCTGGCCTATTTTAAATAAAGGAATAGGCTGCGGGAATAGGTACATATGAGGTGTAGGATGTTGGGTTTCTGCCCTCCACTGGAGGAAACATAGCGCAACGCTGTTTTGCGCCAGTTTTCTGTGAGGCCGTCGTATTTCTCCCACGGCAGGGAGTTTTCTCGTTGCATCTAAGAAATTTAAGTTGTCGAAAGCAATAACGTTGCCAATTATGGCATAATAATAATTATGAGTAGAGGTCGCCATGTGGTCGAAATTCGACCATAGTTATTTAAATACATCGTGTAGAGGAACATTAGAAAAAAAAATCTATTCTCAATTCAATCCCAGAATTCAATTCGGCATAAAGG
>JAOTAV010059744.1:0-14953 GCA_026546445.1 Cyclargus thomasi
GAAAAACAAAACATTTTTACAACCTTTAGATTTGAGGATTGATGGTAAAAATTTAGAAAAATACAAACATTTCAAAATAAATTTAGTTGAATTTTATGAAAAAATTAGACAAAAATTGATGGATGAGTTTGTCAAATCCTTTATTAATTGGCTTAGGAAAAGTATTCGAACATATCGGTAAAAAAAAAGTTGTCTGTTAGTACGCGCTAATCTCCGGAGCTACTGAACGGATTCGAAAAAATCTTTCTTTATTTAATAACTATTAAATCTAGGCAACGAATTTGCGGGCGTCAACTAGTTTGAAACAAAGAAGTTTGGAGCTACTATACTCTCGAAACCCTATGGAACGTACGTATCTTTGATGAAGTGGAGCGGTTTTAAAAGCTGACTCAAGGATAAAAACCTCTTTATTCAAACGCCGACGTTGTAACACCGAGTTTAAAGCTTTGATTATTAACTAAAATTAATTAATTAGAATTGTTAAGAGTTAATTGCTTCGTTACGAGTTCAATAATACTAACTAAAATAAAATAAAATACTTCAAACTTTTAAATGGAGAAAGTGTCAAATAAGTGATATATAGCCTATTCGACGCTTATCAGGAATGAGGCAGCCCCTAAAATATATATTTTATAGTATTTTTTTGTCCCAGGAGCTATAATCAGATTAGACTTAAAGACTTAGGGCCTGTCTAACCGCTCACAGCTTTATTTGACAGATGTTGTATGGAGAATCTGTCGACAAAGTTGTGGATAGCCTAACAGACACTTTATAAGTAAGTGGTGAAACAGGCCCTTAGAATATCATTTTTGCGACTTGGGCGTTACGAAATCAGATAGGGTTTACTCACGCCCAAGCATCGGAAAATATTATTCATGTTAACAAATTAGTGCGGGAGAACAACGTCTGCCGGGTCCACAGGTAACATTATAACCCTTACTATGACTTAATAAAATTAATGTCATATATTTGTTTCTTTTTCGTTTTAAGTAAATTCATCTGGGAACGCGAAAAGAAATTCATCAAGTGAATATGTCACTGTCTATTTTTAAATCAATGCTCTCACTTTGTCGCGAAAGGTTTTCGTATCGTGACAGGATGATGGATAATGACTTGGGCGTAATGTGTTCAGGGCTAACACCTGTGGGAGACCTTGTAAGGCGTGTGTTACAACTTGTACTGAGATTCCTAACCTGCTTATCCTTGTGGCTCATGTTAATAATATGTATATTATATATCCATTATTATTTATTATTAATATAATATAATACTTTATTTTATCTTATCATATATAATATTTTGCATGTAATTTTGTTAGATTAGGTACTATATAGTTTATTTTGGATAGTAATTGGTAAATTTGATTATTTTTATTGTTTTATTTTACATTATAGGCACCTGCACAATTTTGCTTCTGAACGCCCGAAGGTTGACTGGTAGAGAATGCCATTAGGCATTAAGTCCGCCTTTGTACCAGTATTGTGCATTAAGTATAAATAAATAAATAGCTTTCATTTTCTAATGATATTTGTCTAGCCCATGATGCGGCTACCTTGAAGTCGCGTGGAGCAAAATGAAACCTATTACCTTATGTCATAAAGTGGCAATTTATTTAACCCGGCATAGGGAAGTACCATCGACGGTGGGGATGGGTCTCACAGACCCGTTCATTTATATGAAATTATTCCAATACTTTATAAATAATGGCTTTATGAGGCTTATAACTTAATTATTTTATTATTATTATTTATATTTCAAAACTAATTGGATGACATTGTAAAAAAAGAATTAAAAATCAAGCATATTCCTTATTGTGGAAATATTCAAAATATTTTTTTTTGTATCAGGTTATTTTCGGTTAAATATCCCGAAAACATTAATGGACGGTCTCTAAGGAGGACACAACGAATCGATATGGCATATTATCAGTAAAATAATTTTATAGATTATGCTCTGAAAGAAAATCACACGTTTTCATTTGTTCTTGCCTTATAAATGTACTTATTTATTTATAATATTTTACTTGGCCGTCCATATCTGTCGAGTATCTTTATGAAGGCGCGGGACAAGGGAAGCATTTGTCACTAAATAATTAATGTGTTACCTTCCAGTGAAAGTCCTCTAGCCAGTTCTGAAGAGTTCCTAGCGTTGGTGGCCTGGGAAGCGGCAGGCAGCAACTTATCGGGAGAGATCAGAAAAGAATTGCACAGAACCTTCGCGATAGCCGCCACATATGCAGAAGGTATAATTTTTATTCGATAAGTTATATTGCAGCAACTGTCAAATTTAATAGTAATTTTATTATTTTGATATTGAATTATTTTTAAAACTATTTGCATAACTAAGTGCGAGTTGAACTTGCACACCAAGAGTACCAGTGGAGAGCAAAAATTTGGAGAACCTGTTTCTAAAAGTTGAACAGTTATAACACTCAACCACGTCATGCTAGCGATAGCGCAATGTAGACGATCATTGGCGATCTATATCGATCTATATCAACTCGCACTTGGCCGGTTTTTTGATGTAATGTTTTGTGAACTGCTAAATAAGGCTTTCTTATTCTTATAATATTAGTATGATTTCAACAGGCGAAGTTCGGAATGGTCTGCTCACAAGTACTTTGGCTCTACAGGAGAAACTAATACAGATATTAAACTCTGAACTTGATACGGAACCAGTTAGGAATGCGCTGGCAGACACACTGGATTGTTTCACAGGCGTCACAGAGGGGGTTCTGGAGGTAATGCCTTATTCTTATTAACACAAAGAGATTTCGTTTATATAGTGTAACTTTCAAAGTTACAAAGTCACGGGCAACATCTAGTTTATTAAAAAAATATTCCACCAGGTGGGAACCTTGGACCAGCAGTTTCTAATGCTGATAGCCGCACTAGAGAAAGTCCCAGGCATAGTATTCAAGTACCACAACTACCCCGCTGTAGTGTTACCAGCGCTAAACTTCCTGGCGAAGAGCGCGAAACGCATGCTGCATTCCGTGCACACGGATAACTCTGACAAGTAAGTAAATTAAAACCGGCCAAGTGCGAGTTGAAATGTTCATGAGAGCACCTCTTGAACGTTTTATTTATTTTATTTTTAGGGTTACGTACCCAAGGGGTAAAAACGGTACCCTATTTTTAAGTGTTTGATGACTGTCCGTCTCTCCATTTGTCTGACTTTCCGTCTGTCTGTCTGTCACCAGGCTGTATCTCAAGAACGGTAATAGCTATAGAGCTGAAATTTCTACAGAATATATATTTCTGTTACCGCTATAACATAAGTACTAAAAACAAATTAAATTAAATGTTTATTCCTTTTTGATACTAGATGGCGCCGCATTACCTCTACTTCGCGCTATCGCTAGCATGACGTGATCGACTGTTATGACTGTTCAATTTCAAAACAGATTTTTTCATTTTTTTTTCTCTCTCTTATGGTATTGAACCCTTCGTGCGCGAGTCCAACTCGCACTTGGCCGGTTTTTATTATAACCTTTTAGTTTCTACAGACTCCTAGAGTTAATCTAATTGAACACATTTATTTATTGTTAAACTAGCCGATGCGATAGACTGTGTCCTGCCTGGCTAAATTGTAAATCAAGAGCATTCTTAAGTCCCCAATTACTATATATTGTACGGTGAAATAGTTTACTAGTTAATAAACGTAATTCAAGAAGACAACATCTTTTTCAACAAGTCACTCCAAGAACATTGCAGTCCTGCCGGAACCCGGAGAGTCTTAGTTCGTGAATCTATATAAACTATTCTCAATTTTTTTCCTAAAACACACACAAAAAATTCCAGTCGTTGGGCTCCTCCCAACAGTGACGAACAGACGCACAAAAGAATTATGTCATATCTATATCGTACCTCAGATTTCTGGAGATCTGCAATACAACATTCGAGGTGTACATGCGATGGAACTCCGGCAAGATATCCAGCATCCCGCAAGACGCTGAGGAGGAGGCTTACGAGGTATGTGTCGACATCTTTACCGTTTTATATCTTCATCTCTATTGACCCTAACATTTGGCTCCGCACCCAAAGGGTAAAAACGAGACCCTATTAATAAGACTTCGATGTCTGTCAGTCTGTCAACAACAAACGTTTTTTTTTCAAGTTTCTTCGTCTTGTACTAGATAGCGATGCAGTACGTCTACATCGAGCTACCGTTGGTAACGAAGTGTAAAGCTAAAACTATTAGACTTTCAGAACACCGTTTCCTTAATTGTTGCTCTTTACTGGTACTGAACCCTTCGTGCGCGAGTCCAACAAAGTAAATATTTAATGGGGACATTCATACAGCAAATATTGCTGCTGGCCGTCATCCTCGCGCTATAGCTTACACGATAAGCGGTGTTTATAGCTTTTTAACTTTCGAAAACATGTTTTCATATATTTTTTTCTTTCAATTGGACGTTTTTTTTCTAGGACATCTGCGCGCTGATGGAAGTGGTGTGCTGCGTGTCCCGTAGCGGTTACGGCGGCGGCGCGGCGGCGACGTGCGCGCGCGGTCTGCGCACGCTCCTGCCGCTCGTGACGCCGCCGCTGCTGGCGCTGCCGACGCTCGCGCACCGTGCCTACCGCATGATCCGCGACCTGGACGCCGCCGACCAGGTACTGCACCACCGCGCGGTGCAGCCGTCTGTGTATCTCTTAGTTTTAGTAAGGGTTATAAAATAAGTGCCATGCAGTAAATTCTTAGTCTATTTTACCATGGCACTCATTGAACAACTACTTCTACACGAACTACGAACAACACTTTCGTGTTTTTTAACTTAGTGTGTTACCCAAATATTGCCTACAATCGAATACTCGAATGTGATAACTTTGTTCCAGCTAACCACTCTACCGATAGAGGACTTCAACATGGTGGTGACTGCGCTGCGCGTCGGTTTGACGGCGGTGTCCTGCGACGTGTCGACTCTCTGCTGCGACACTATAGTCGGGCTATCTAACAAAGTTCGATCGTTCGGTAACGACAATCCTTACGCGATATCGCTACTCACGTTAGCAGAATTGCTCCTCATGTTGATAATAAAGATGGAGATACCCCCAGACTCGATACCGGCGGCCGGAGCCGCGATATACGCTCTGACGTGCGTGAAGCCGGCCCTATTAGAGGGTCTAGCCAGGCAACTTATAGAGGCATTCGCAGCTAACGACCCGGCGAACGTGCACCGATTAGAGGAGGCCTTCGGGGTGTTGACCAATGGGGTTCTATTCGACGGCTACCGAACACACAAGCTGAGATTTCAAGATAATTTCGACAAGTTTCTGGCGAGCGTACACGGGTTTCTCATTGTCAAGTAAAACGGGGTCCCGGTATCTTGAAAGTCGAATTTTCTCAGGTAGTTGTGAACCTAGTCACAAGTATAGAGCACATATCCCAATGGGATGGCCTAAAATCAATAATATCAGTGAACGTACAGTGTTTAGTCTCGTGCACGCTGGTGCACGCTGTGGGATCGACTTGCGACAAATTGAATGTTGATTGTTAATCGTTGTCCTTAAAAATATAGATTTGTATCCAACATTTGATACACTTACTTCTTGTATTCTATAACAGCGTTACGAGAATTTTTAAGGCTTGGATGATTCTGAAAGACGGATGTGGACGTGTGCTACAGTGGGTATGTTACAGCTCTCGCATTATAGAAAAAATTGAACTCTTTGATCGCGAGTGTAAACTGTAAAAATTTAAGACATAAGTGGATGAAATCGGTAACTTAAGTTCTTAAATAAGAGCTTTTTTTGTTGTGAAAAAATGAACAAACCTCGTAACTCACGGCTTTATGTATGTATCTGTACATAATAAAATGTACCCTTCTTAGTTTTAAACAATTATCCGACCCTAAAGCCTATTTTATTTATGCAGTCCACTTTATCCACCTACGTCTTCAATTAAAGAAATAAGTGGAAGAAGCGGATAACTAACATTTTGCAACCTTCGAGCACATACTAGAGACACTGACAAATCTCGTAACTTACCTATTTCATTATCTAGCTAAACTATCTATCTAGCCTTACATCAAATCCACATTATTTTAATTACAAAATATTTTTCGGGTCCACAAGCGTTGATGAACTAAAAGTTTTTAAAATGTTAGTTATCGGCTTCTTTCACGTATATCTGGGCTTCTGCTACGTCCCAGAAGCTTATTGATCATTGAACGATTTGGAAACAGTTGACGATGTCCTTCCTAAGGGCTGTGTTTATTATTAAATTTATTCTTTTAAGGGATGTCCAAATATATTTTTCCTGTGTACTGTGGCCTAAATTGAACAGGGTGCGTGCCTCCGTATTGTATATTGTTCCTCGGTCTACGCGTACGTTCACACTTATTTTGCCTATAAAATGACCACTATGACGAGGAAATAGAGATCATTAATGCCCAGTTTTTGAGGTGTTCACGGAATCTGTTTACGAGCTCTTTTAATTGGCTTACGTCTATAAACCATTAAAAGATATTATAAAATAAATTCCAAGAAAATATTATTAGAAACTGGGAATTAGACACTTATAGGCAAATTAACTCTGAACTTGAACTTAAGTAAATGTAGATTCACAACGATGTTGCTAGAAATAATAATTATGCGGGTTGTGAATTAAAGTATTAACGATAGTCTTACATTTATGATGTTTCTTTGTAACTTTCAATCTTCCTAGATATTTAAAGTCTGGCCAGGAATATAAAAAAATGCACGCATTAACACATTTTTTTACAGTAAGAGATGACATTGATTTTACAAAACAGTGAACCCTAAGGCCGTTTGTCCACCACCACCGTCAACCTAGAACCAGATTATTTTCGGACCGATTATCGATCTAGGCTATTTTCTAGCGCCATTGCTCTCTGGCGTAGAGAAAACTGAAATCTGCCTAAAATAATCTCGTTGACGATGAAGGCGCCGTATGGACAAACGGCGTAGCGGATGTAATCTTTTCTCTTAAAGACTTGGCGAATGTCTTCTTCTGTTGGAAGAATTGATTCAGGATGACAAGGTTTTTTATATTCCTGTGGTATATTTTCTCGCACGGCATGGATTCTTTAAGTTATTACGTGGTTTTTGGTCTACGTTTAGGCCGTTTGTCCACCACCACCTTCTAGGTTGATCTAGAACGAGATTATTTCGGACCGATAAAATGCAACTTTATGATCTAGGCTATAAGTTTCATTTTTTAGCGACATTTCTCTATTGTCCATGTCGCCGTTATTACTGGCGTGGAGTAAAATGGAACTTGTCACCTACTTCATACAGTGGCATTTTATCTGGGCGAAATTTTGGCAGTTGGTGGACAAACGGTGTTAGTCGAAAAGCGAGATCCAAGTCGAACGGTTAAAGTGAGACTAAGCGACAGTTCGCTTCAACGTTGCGACTCAGGTCGTGTCGATGAGGCGTATTGTCGCGTCACGACACGACATGACTCGCGACACTTTACGTTCCGTACAACCGACATTTCACAAACGTGAATCTTACGTTTTACAAACTAATAGCTATCCTTTTTTGGGCTTTTAAAAATAAAGGAAACATTTATTTTCAACTCAACACAATTTACATTGCTTGTGCAATAAAAAAGAGACCGGTGCATAAACTAGACATACCTAAGCCAGTATTTGAAGCCACCAGACCTTTTAATCTACAGTATTATACTATAAAGGGGAAAACCAATTTGGTTGTAATGAATAGGCTCAAAAACTACTAAGCAAATTTAAAAAATCTCACCATTAGCAAGAAATATTATCTGCGAGCATAGGCCTTATTTTATTTTCGAGAAAAATATGGTTCTGCAAGATATTTGGGTTTTTCGGACACAAGGTGTAACGAACCTGAAAATTTTAAAATTTCATGCGAGCCAAGCTGCGGGCAAAGCTATCCTAAATATATCTTTAATGACTTTTGTTTTCACTTTTTTGGCATTACATTAATTAGATTCAAAAGAGGTTTAAAAAATTAATCTTTAATTTTAAATTCCGAATTTAATAATAAAGTATTTAAAAATATGAACATTTAACACCATTTTCGTCGTTGTTTTGGAGTTAGTGACGTCACAGACATCGCATCATGGCGGACAGTTTGGGATCATGTAATATACAGATTAAAAAAAGATATATTTAAAATTGAAGTTATAAATTGATTTAATTAATTTATTAACATTATGTGAACGAAAATGAGTAATATGTTCAACTATTATAATTAATATAACTATCATAATGATGTACACTTTTATATTTTTATTCATAAGGGCAACTAGCCTATTAGTTTTTCAGTGTTCTCGTACTTTAATTTTAAAATTACGTATGGTCTTACGATGAAGCAATAAAACTGAAGACCTAAACACAAGGAAATACGTTCGGGCTGCCAGTATAATATTTGTTTTTAAATACGTCTATGATTTGGAATGTTTAATTCCGTAACCTATTTATATTTATTTGAAAATTTTAAATTATAATTTGAATGACAACCCCGAGAATTTTTACCCACTACAACTAGTTACCGTCGCTTGCGTTGAATTTTATTTTAATTTAACGGGATAGTTAAAATGCTAATATGTTGGGAACATGATATTTCGCAAAGTCCAAAAGTAGCTTTAATTTTACTCTCTTTCTTTTCAACTAGGTATACTCGTATACCGAAAATCAATTCAAATGGTTGCTTCGTGAGATTGAGAAAGAAGGCCAAATAAACACTTTCGTATTTATAACTTTAGTATTAGTATGGAACGGGAAGTGTCGCTTAGTGTCGTGTCGCTTTAATAGCGTTTTCTTGCTTTCATTATGTATACTTCTCTGAGCCGAGTGCGAGTTTTTTTTTACATTAGACCGTGAACGCGTTTCGCGACTTACTGAAATTTTATATGGGATTTGTACAGCGACACCTAGCGATGCTTACGGTCACGCGTACAAGTCACATATAAAATTTTAGTAAACGCGAAACGCGTTGACGGTCGAATGTGGAAAAAATACTCGCACTTGGCACTCTGGTCAGGAATCGGGTAAAATTAAGCACTAATCTTGCAGTATCATCGCTGGGCATTATTTATTATACTTCAATGTTACTCGTTATATCGGACGTCTGACGATATACTGGTGTCGCGAATCGCGATGTTAAACGCTAGGTAGTCATAAAAATAAATTTTAGGTGACATTTTTTCAATTTATTCAAATAATTAAATGTTTAATGTGTTTCAAGTTTCAACCTTCTATAATGCTTGGAATTATATTTTATATAATTATCTGTAGGTTTATTAATTGAAATGTATATAGATAAATGAATTCTCGACATTTTTTTGTCGTTAGCTATAGGATATTTTTGTAACTTAATACCTATAGTATTTGTTCTTATATGATATTGGTGAAAATAAAAATTCATTATAAACAAAATGCATGTATGTATTTTATTGTCTTAAGGCAATCAGGGTGTTTGAACTAAACCTGAATGGCTTTATTTTTTTGTTCAATACTGCTGTTGCTGAATTGTTGCAAAATTGATTTTAAGGGCTGTTAAATTTTGATTCTGGCATTTATTCTAAGTGCCATCTATAGGTAAGGGATTGCAATCTCTTTAATGCATAATAATTAAATATATATTTGATAAAATAACATTAAACAAATTTATTAATTGTTTTATTTATGTTTTTTCATTTGCATTGATGGTAATAATGACTGTACTTTATACCGTCATAAACGTAATTAAATATTATATAATATGGTCGCCAAGAAGTGACTTGCATCTTTCTCCTTACTATCATAGTAATAAACAAATAGCACTTTTAAATATTTTTGTAATATAAGTTGAGATTGTGTGCAGAGGCGGCCTTAGCCGTTGCAAGGCTCGGGGCTGCAAGTCTTTGCGAGGCCCCCTTTTTTTAACCAATTTTCAAAACGAGGAGGTTATAATATGTTCCGCTGTCCACAGCGGTAAGCGGAGTAATCGTTGAACATACATAAAGGAATATCCATATTTTTATGTATGTTCAGCGATTACTTCGCCGTTTGTGAAACTTTTTTTTTCTTTGTTGTATAAGGTATTATTATTATGGTATATATTTCCATTGAGTACCATGTTCACACAAGTATGTCCTTGTTACCCTTCGGGTACGGAACCCTTAATAAACAGAAGCTAATTTGAAATTCAAAAAGCCAACTTCAAACGGTATAGTCCCAGGCGGTCACCCATCCAAATACTAGCCACGCCCGACGTTGCTTATCTCCGGTGATTGGACGAAAACCGGTGTACTCAAGGTGGTATGGACGTCAACAAAACCGGCCACGTGCGAGTTGGACTGGCGCATGAGGGGTTCCGTACTATTGGAAAAAAAGGAAACAAACATGTATAATAGTAAAAAATGTACTGTTGTAAATGTAATGTGCAAAGTTGCTTGTTTATCTCTAAAAAGTAATGAAATCTAGACAAAGGCTTGCCAAGTCAAAGGCTCTTATTAGTTAATGTTATACGACTGGCCGTTGACCCACTAACGTATAGTCAAACGTGGAAACCCCCAAAATTATGTCTTAGATATTAGGAATCAAGGATTCTCTTAGTACAGTCGAAATTATGGTATGCCTTGGTACGAAATCTTGCTTCTTGGTTTCTTGGTAGCATTGCAAGCTTTCGTACCAAGTATTTAGTATTCTTCACATAAAACCAAATTCACCATAGTTTTTCATATATTATATATTTTGAAGTGTTTTAGGATCATAATATAATGATGATAATATAATTTACTTAGTAGCATTTGCTTTCAATTCCTATTACAGCGCCGAAACTCGAAACTTCCATCTATGTAGAATCAGGAGTTTACTCGTACACATATCCATATTCCTTTTGAGGTGTTCTAGACTCATAATGTTATGATGCACGGTGTGATAGGAGTGACAATGATGATGAATATGCTTCGTAGCATTTGCTTACAGTTTTTAAAACAACGCCAAAACCCCCAAAGTTGTATGTTTAAGAAATCAGGAGTTATCTCAGAACCTTCGGAACGTTGGCACAAAATATTAGTTTTTGAAAACGTTTTTCGTTTCCGGTGATTTTGGTTTCCCAGGAAACCAAAATCACCATGTGTTTCCACATAAAATTCAAGGACTTCTTTTGATTACTCATGGATCATCATGTCACCACTTTTGTGAACATCGTGTAATCGTTGAACAAAGAAAAATACAGCCGAAAGTAGAACCTCCTCTTTTTTGTAAGTCGGTTAAAAAACGGATCATCAAGACGTGTTCCGTCTAGTTGATGCCCGCTACTTCGTATTTGTATGTCACGCGGGAACCATACATTTTCCCGGGATAAAAAGTATCCTATATGTTGCCCAGAGTTACTAGCTATTAAAGAAAAAAAAGATTTATTCAAATGCGTCCAGTAGTTCCAGAGATTAGCGCGTACAAACATAAACAGACAACATTTTTTCTTACGATTTATGTTCTATTACTGTTCCTTAGCTCCCCAATATTATTTTGTAATGATCTTATTTTATGAGATATGAGAATTTTGAACAGAAAAAATTTAGTAGTAAAAGGGTGTTGTTTTTTATTTTCTTGGGATGTTGCGCGAGGCCCCGGGCGATTGCCCCGTTCGCCACCCCAAAAGGCCGCCTCTGTCATAACCTTCCTTAAAATAAAAATGGACAATCTCATAATTGCTGTTTTTTTTTCGTCGCTGAATATAAATATAGAGGGTGTAAAAAGTGATAACCTACCAAAAAAGATAAATACAAAACCAGCTATCCTGGTTGTAGACTTCGCTTTCCAAAGCAAGAAAGAAAAGATTGACAAACCAAGACCGGCAGGACAAAATCTATCAGGTCTACTAGTTTTATATAAAACTAGTAGACCTGATAGATTTTGTCTTTTTTATATAAAAAAAACGGATCGTATTGCCAAGAGATGAAACAATAAAAGCAATTGGAGCCAGAGATAGGTGTATAGTGAAATGGAGAATGTGACTTATACATGTTTCAGCCTGATTTGAGCTAAAGAGTAATTAGATTAGGGTGGGAAATATTAACGAGAAGCCTGCAAAATTCCGTTGCCGACTGTTACAATCCAGCTTGTATGTCGTCTACTACCAAACCCTTGCGACTTGCAAGTCCAACTTGCATTTGACTGGTTCTTCGTACCATAATAAGATATAATAAGTTCCTTGCTACAAATATCCTCTGTGCTCTTAAGAATATTTGTAAATAAGGTAATCAATTTAATTCAAAATCAATGCATTTGATGAGATTAAATTTTTCCTGTCTTATGATGGTAATATTGGTAGTTATAAAGAAGAGTGAATATTATTTTTTTTTAGATAAAATGAAAAACCCAGCAATACAGCAGTAAATATTTTATAAATACAATAGATTGAAATACAACCTACACCTTTTTATTAAAAATGATATAATGCAATTTGTTATAAAAATTGCATGTTAAGTTGCCTACAAATTCAACACCCCTGTAATCCAAAACTTGTAAAAAATTAAGGAAGGAATGTAAAAAAAAGTAAGTCAGTTTAACATAGACTTTCCTACAAAAATGCTCATAATAATTATGAGGTAAGCGTTCCTTTACATGTGAGATCTTATTTTAAATTATTTTTGTTTGATTGTACATAATATCTATTTAGTCAAAATTTCTGTACCTAAAATTTGGTTGATCATATTCAACTACTCTTTTGTTTGGTCTTGGAGGATTATTTGGTCTAAAAAACATTGCCATTAAAATATAGAAACCACCAACAATTTTACTAAAGAAATCCAATACTCCGAGAAACATGGGTGTTGAATTTTTTACTAGCAAAGATAATTCTCTTATAAGTGCTAAAATAAAATTTCCCAAAAAGTTTACAAACGAGGTACTTCCAGTAAACACAGCGATCACAAATGCAAAAATGAATGTAAAAAAATCACGAATGTTGTGAATTGACAGCACATCTTTTATGGTCTCTGTAATATCTGTTTTAATATGTTCAACTTCCTTTTTGCTGCTTGGGATACTGGAAATTATACTTTTATTAGGTGCACCTGTCAAAATTGGCTCTAATTCAAGGAATCCATCAGATATATGCCTAATACATTTCAAAACAACAATAGTTTCTAAGGGGCGAAACTTAATGGTTTTGATTTGGAACCAAAATGGCCCCAATGGCTCGTTGTCTATCTCAGTAGAAAGGTATAAACCGGACTGAAGGCCCATCAGATGAGAATCAGAAATACCAATCCAGTGTGATTCTGGAAATGCAGCCCGTAGCTTTTCTTGAGCTGTGAGTAAATCTCTTTTCAATTCAACTTCAGCTGCGCTTATCAAAACGATGTCACGATAGCCGATATGCTTATTTATAAGCCTCCTTTCTATGTACCGACCTAAAAATATCCGCGACTTCAAAAGATCTTTCACATCGTTTTTAACCGCTTTCGTTTCTGTGTCTTCTTCGTATCTTGATGAAACAGTTGATAGATTAAGGCTTTGATCAGACGAATCCATTATTATAAAGCTGTTTTGTACACTTGCATGTACAATATTTGTTTCCTGAAAGTTAAATGGGTTTTATACCGGCTTGTTACGCTACATTAGAACAAATAAAATCAATTTCAAGGTGAAATACAAAAATCACTTACCCTAGTTTATTGAAAAATAACACTTTATTATCATTATTATTTGATTTAAAAGTTGTATTCGTTTAATTTTTTTTCAATTTTTCTGTTGCGCGAGTCTTTTACTCTTCATTCACAATTTGGTGTATTTTTTTCTATTATATTTTTTTAAAAAAAGGTATCCTTCAGTGCATACTTCATTTGCTCATGTCAAAATTACTCCAGACCACAGACTAGTAAGGGATTAGATACTACGCTTCAGACATGAAAAACATAACGTGAAGCGCCAAAGTCAAATGAAATCATAAATCATATTACAGCCTTTTACGTTGGGAGCTTTCTTGGGGCAAAAATACCACATTCTATTAAATTGAAGTTTTTATTGTTTATTGTTAACATTTATTCAAGTCTTAAAACAATATGTATTTCTTTTTAAGAGCTTAATTCTTGTAATATTTAAGTTACACTAAAATTCTTAAATTCTTTTAAATTTGTAGGTGGCGCTATCATAGATTTTTGTATGTGGTTTCACTGAAGCCACATACAAAAATCTATAATAGCCGTTTCTGAAACCGTTTCAGAAAGTCTATATTTTTTGGACAGTGTTTTAATAAACTGGTAATATCTCAAATTCCAATGGGTTAAAATGGCTTTAAAGTAGGAACTAAGGATTTGAATCCAGATTCTAGATATAGTCCATCAAAAACGTCTTGAAAGGGAACTATTTTTTTAAGTAACAACAACACCATAGAACACAATTACTCACAAGTCACAGAGCAACACTGACCTTTGAAATTTGTACCAACGTTTGTACGCAGTACAAAATACGTAGTAAAAATAAGTACGTAGTAACTAGTAAGTTTGTACCACTAGTGTATAAACATGTGTCCCTCACTCACAGAAGTCACAGATATATATACTAACACATAGAAAAATCTGCCAAGGGGAATCCCTGGATGATACTTCATACTAGTACCAATTACCACTAATTGAACAAAATATTTGCGCGAGCGATTACGAAAGATGGACATAATCGATTTAAAAATGTAGCTAACAAAATCAAAATTGTACTTCAATAACATCGTGATTAGATGTTTGTTTCGTTTCGTGACTCATATTTTTCCAGCCTGGAAGGGTATATTGCGCAAAGTATTCGATTAAAAAAAAATGAATTTAAAAACCCAGATTAAAAAAATTGACTTTTGAGTTTTGACTAAGTACTAAGTAGGTTAAGAACAGGGAGTGATAACGTTACCTAAAATTTAACGGTAAAAGTAACAAAAATTTCGTTCCGTTACCGATACCTGCAAATTACCGCTACTTTTTTTTTAACGGTAAAAAGTAACGTTACTTTTACCGCTACTTTTAC